>JAHQCQ010033535.1:9920-54785 GCA_023539305.1 Ilex asprella
CTGGGCGTTCATAACAAAGATGACAGAGCTAGCTGCTCACATTGCACCCACCAGCCTTTTGTTTTTTATTACAATTTCCTAAAATAGTTTCCTATATCACATTACCACCCTGAAAGTCGGTTTGTCCTACATCAATTTTTTAGTGTACATGTGGGCCCAAATTGGTAGCAGGAAGAAAATCATGTGGCACGCCCCGAAATTTGCATATTTTTTTCTTGCATTGTCATTCAAAGTTAGAACTGTCCTTTGCAGGACAGTGTTATCAGAATCGGACCGGCTGGTCGAATCAGTTCAACTTCGAATCGGAATCTTGGCCAGTCCGGTTTCCTAATTGAACCACATAAGAAAGAGAACCGGCTAAAAATCGAAAATCGATCGATTTTTTATAAAAACAGTAAACCGGCAAGTTTTTAAAAACCGGACGGTTTGAAATTTTTTCCCTAAATGGCAGAACAGAAGGCACAAGCAAGCAGCGAATACAAAGGATCATCATCATCACAACCTCATAAATGGAGTTTTGGTAGAGGAAGATATATATATAGATAGATATTTGCAGAGAGAGAGAGATGGGTATGGAGAAAATATTCATTGCAACGGTGCATACAAAGGATTGTTGACTTTTCGATCAACTGTGAAATCATCAGCCGATGGACAGAGAGGTGGCTCACCAGCGAGAGATCAACAGGTAGATATGCAGTCAGCCGGTGCTCTTCTTTCATTACCAGAAATCATCGAGTCTATTACCAAAGTAGGGTAAATTCTATACTTAATTACCAATCTACCGCCTTTTTGAACTTATTTACCAAAATACGGCTGTTTTAAAAGCGTAATTACGAATTCCGATTTCAACATAAAAGCGGAACTGAGAAACCCGCTTTCTCTGTTAAAAGCAGACTTACGAAGTCCGACTTTAATGAAAAGCGTACTTGGTAAGCCCGCTTTTGATTCAAAAAGTATCAGTAGTTACATAAAAAGCGTATTTGGTATAACCAAATTCAAGGTAAAAGCAGATTTTCCAAATCCGACTTCAAGGTAAAAGCGGATTTCCCATACCCGACTTCAAGGTAAAAGCAGATTTCCCATATCCGACTTTAGTGTCAAAGCGAATTTCCCAAATCCTACCGAAATCACGTTTATTTATTAATTTAAAAATTAAAAAATAATTTTAAAATTAATACTATAATATTTTTTCAAGGTATTGAAAAATTATTTCATTCTCACCTCTTATTAAACAATAAATAATAAAAATATTAAGTATTTAATTTTAAATAATACTACACATCGTATCCCATCCCCATCCCCATTCCAGACATACAAAATCTTAAATCCGAAACATTATAAAATCGTATCCGCTGAGACCATTAGTAATCGTCCCCCCCAATCCCAACCAACAAAACCTGAAGTAGGAGGAAACATATTTTATTTCTTTTGCGATAAAAAACATTACAAAAAACATTAAAATTTGAAGAGACGCATGCCATGTCATGAAATATATGAATAAGATTTTATTTTAATCGTCATAAACAGACAAAGTAGTAAAAATATTTCTAATGATGATCATATTTCCAACAGCATAGTGGTTTGTCATGTAAGCAAAGAGTAGCAGGAAGAAATTTTGCACAATTTATCATCATCACTTGATTCTTCAAAATCAGAAAGTTCATTGTCATAAGCCAAGGATTGATCGGAAAGTATTGCATTAATAGGCTCTACAGGGTCTGAATATTCAATCTTTGTCTTTGTAATAAGGTGGAATCGATGTAGCCGTCATTCCATCTGATCATTCTCAAGAGTCAATGTTGCAATGATATCGTGGTAGTTATCTGTGCACCATTCCACATACATTTCAGCTGAACGGGCATGTGGCACTCGTAATCCATGCCAACGACAATATACTTCAAGCTCGCAATGCTTGAAATAAGATTTTAACCAACTTGGTCCTAGTAGGTGATAATAAAACTCTAGAGGTGGAACAAATGTTGGATGTCCAATCATCACATGACCGACTTCGTTGAAAGGGTTATGAATGTTGATTGGCTCATTCTTAAAGGAACGTAAATTTCCATACCAGGTTACACCAGTGGGATCTGTGTAATTACCGGGTTCTGGTGAACTGAATGAAGAAAATGATTCATGATGCCAGTGGTTGGTTGAGAAAGAGTCATCGTTAAGTTGGCTAGAGGACCAATTTGGTGATGTTGACATTGTATTGTACGTATGGTTTATACTGCACTTGAGTACCTATATTTAAACAGGAAAAGAAGTTATTTTAATATTACATTCATTGATCTGAGTAATATAATATTGAACTGAGTAATAGAAAAATCATACACATTTCTAAACAAAATAAACCATACGGATTAATAAAGTTTTATTTTGAGTACTGATATTAAACACGATGAATTTTAAAAAAATTTGGCAAAGTTTCCCTTAAAATTGTGTCATACCAAAAAATTTTTGCCCTGTATGAACATTATCAAAACAACAACAACAATCACAACACAAGCATAAATAGCTTATCCACCACTAACACCCAACCACAACAACCACCACTAACACCCAACCACAACAACCACCATAACACCCAACAACAACATCACAACCACCACACCACAACACCAACATCAATACATACAACCACTACACCACAACACCAACATAAATACATAGAACCCAACAACAACATCACAAACACCAGACCACAACACCAACATCAATACATATAAACTACTCTAAAATATACATGTCAAAATAAATGTCAAAAAATGATATAATAAGACTACACTAAGTGCCACATGACGGTTTCTTCTTGAGTCGTGTGGGACGTCTATCCTGTAACTGTGCTGGCGCCGCATCGATCACCTGTGAATCCTGATCTTCGAATGGCATAGTATCTTCGCCTCTGGCTGCGCCTCTACCTCGAACACCTCGTACTCTATCACCGCGACCTCTGCCACCTCGACCTCGACCACGACCTCGAACTAAGGATATTAAATGTGCAAGTGGAGTCGTAGCATGGTGATGTGACCTATGTTGACCTGTAGGTGTCGATGCAAGTCCTGTACCATGACCCTGGATGACCTCATCTGCTGGCTGTGAAATATGAACGTCTACTGGAGGTGACGCCATCAATGCATCGTGACATATAGGGTGGCTGGGCAGTATGACTCTTGAACCATCTGATGTATATGTGCGTACTCCTGGTATGGGGGAGACATACTCTGCGGGAGGCTCCGATGGTATGGAGGTCTCGGTCAATGGTGGTGAATGGGGTGTAGTATGTGCTGATGTATGGTGGAGACTTGATGTGGATGGTGTCTCTGCATCTACTACGGACGGTCGATCTGTGGCATGTGTGCCACTAGGTCCTGCTGTAGACTCTGGTACTATGTCGACACCAATAGGTACCCGAATATTCGGTCTGTGACGTGGAGGTCTCTGGCGTCGTATAACAATACCCTGTGGGCGAAGATGAACATCAGCCGGTGCACGCGGTGCAGTAGGTGGTATATGTAAAGGCTCTGCGTGAATGGTACGATGGAGCCGATGGTCCTTGCGAACCGCCTCGAGGCAAGTGGAGGTCAGTGAGCGGGTGGCCTGCAGTGCCTGTGTATGTGCTGCGTCAGTGCCATCCTTAAGGGCATTTGATGCAACCTGGTGAATCTGAACAAGTGTATGCTGCTATAATTTATAAAAACATATACATTAGGATAATATAAAATCTCATTCATTTGGTAATAGATCATGATTATTATTTAAAATTGAACGTAGATATAATTTACCAGTATCTCGACAATGCTACCCATAGGCTGGAATCCGATATGTGGAGTACCTACAGGAGGTCCGATCAATCGTCGAGTGATACGCCCGTACCAAACCATGTACGCATGAGAACTCATATCGGTCACAGTTGAATGTGCCTCTCCCGCGATAAGATGCTCTCGTCTGTGGGTCCAGAGATCAACAGAATCTTGATGTACAATACTCCAATCATAACCACCTCTGCCGCGTCGATCTGTGGCATGAAGAACAGTCCCAGTGTCGCATGGCTGAGGAATACTCTGTCTAAAACCGAACTGGCGCATGACACGATCAGGAAAATGCCACTCTACTAATGCAAAGCAGATCAGTGGGGCACTCACCATTCATAAGTCCCTCCCAAGAGTGCAATATGCCGGTAACTCTGCTATGACATCGTCTGTATAAGGCATCCACACCATCTACAACAAAACAAAAAGTCAATGTACATGTATAAGTATGTATGTCTGACATGATAATATAGTCTACGTTTGTGGACAAATTGAACCTGATCATCGCGCATCTGGTCAAGCTGATCTCTATAATGTCTGAGGACGTGTCTGGGGTTGTGTATATACGATGTCATACGCACATTCCACCTGAAATATAGAAAATAACTCATTTCCATCATTTTTAAAAAAAATTACGCTTAATTATTACTTCATCGGTACACACCTGCACCCCAAGGGACCCCTAGGTAAAGGATCAAGATGGTCAGGCAACTCATCTGGAGTAGCGGGTACCTCTGCACCAATCCCTGCATCAGGTCCATCAGGCACTTGAATCACATCAGGTATATCTGCGCCAGCTGCTTGATGAGGACGCAATCTCTCTGGAAGGATATGTATAAGTCGCTCCCATGCCCACAACTATGTTGTAATATAATGTATGTTAATAGTTATCGTATCTTCAATCAAACGTAACGTATGAATACATATAAATGAATGATTACCTGTAATATAAGCAGTGGTCCTCCAATATTGGAGGCGTCTGGTGCAGTGGCGCGACACATCTCACGGTACAAGCACGCTAGTACTGCACTACCCCAACTCAACTGCCCAGATCCATCTAGGTCCTCAAGATGCTGTAAATACATAAGACCAACCTTATTCTATGACTTGTCTAGGAAAATATAAGCCCCAATGAGAAGCAAAATATATGCACGGGCATATCTATCAATGGTGATGGCATCAGCATCATCTCGGAGAGGCTCAGCAAATCTAGCAGACAAAGTCATCATCTTAAGTCGAGATCCGGAGAAAGCAGTATCTGGTGGTGTAAAACCGAGATGATGATCACATTAATCCTGCCACTCCAACACTGTACGATGCGTGTCAATCCTAGTCACTGCATTACCATCAATGGGAAGTCCGAAAAGTAGTGCCATGTCCTGCAATGTAATCGTCGCCTCGCCAATGGGAAAATGAAATGTATGCGTCTCTACCCTCCTTCGCTCCACTAGCGCAGTGATCAAATGGTGGTCCAACTTTATATAACCAATACTGTGTATCCCATAAAAACCGGCAGTCATAACACGACGCAATACCCTATCATCGGGTCGTCGCAATCGACGCATACTTGCCTCAGCCCGACAACACTTCAATGGTGATAAATCCTTGAATAATTACATAAAGTCAGTCATGTTAGAATATGTGTGTTTCAATAACAGAATATATGTATTATACTCAGTAAATTATGTACCTGTCCATCCCATATCTATGTGGACCTATGTCGTGCCTGCAAGTATAATACTGTTGGGTCAATAGGTCCCGGGTGCACTAACTCACGCGCCTGGTGACGTTCCATACCTTAATTATGAAAAATTTCATTGTAGTTAAAGTTAAATTTCAAAAATTTCATTGTATTTACAAACATTGATTACATACACATAAAAGTATATTGCACTACGTTTAGTAATCTAAGTAGCTGATATGTATTCTGCATTATGAAATACAATTTGGTGCAACAAACACCGCAAATGGTAATGCGCACTTTGTTATTTAGATGAACAACGTTCATTTATTACAGCGTCACATTACATTTACATCAATAATCATTGACACATATGATTGAACATCTTATGCCGTTTTTGACGGGCAAGTTCGTCGATTGTGCCCAGGTTGACCACACAAGCTGCATTGATACGTACTTTGACCCTGTCGTAGGTCCATTTCATTTCGGATGTGCGTAAATTGGGGACGACCCTTTATCCGTAATTGATTTGGATTATGAAAGATTATTGGACCACTGACCGCATCCCAATAGTCACCATGATGTAGTGGATGAAATTCACTCGACCAAACAGCATCATGGGCAGCAACAGTGCATATCTCATCAACGTACTGCCACGGGTCTAAATGCCTCTTTGAAAAATGCGACATCGCATGAGAGCATGGCATTTTATAGGTATTCCACTTTTCATATGAACATGTGCTGTCTAAAATGTTGAGTACCTATGCATTCCCCTTTTTTGGTGACAACATATGCCTCACCGGTAGTACGGCTAAATGTTGTAACATTTTGACCGGCTTTTTTGATTGAAACATACGTCATCTTCTGCACAGAGTGAGGTGTGAAAGCGCACCCGTTATCTGACGCTGAACCACGCCTATCATTGAAATACTGAACAACCTTATAAAATAGTGTTTCAACGCATGATGTGATCGGTAAATGTCTTGCTTTTTTAAGACAAAATTTAACACCTCTGAAATGTTAGTTGTCATGACTCCATAACATCTTCCACCGTCATGTGCTAGTGCCCACTGCTCTCTTGGTATCTTATCAAGCCAACAAACGGCAATTGGGTTGATTTCTTAGATTTTCGCTATAATTTTGTCAAACTTCCGGATTTGATGTGTAGAACCAGCATCCCAGACCAGACGTTTAAGATGAGAGTTATGAAACTTACTGTTGAAGTTACTTTGGATATGTCGTAAGCAATATCGATGGTAAGCATATGGTGCTTCCCATCCGGAACCATGAGCAGCCACTGATTGAATTATACCTTTATGGCGGTCAGATAGGAGACATATGCCTGGACGGTCACCGACAACATCTTGTCTAAGTCTCCAAAGAAACCAACCCCATGTATCTATGCTTTCCTCATCGACGATTGCAAATGCAAGAGGATAAATCTGCTGATTTCCATCAAGGCCCGTAGCGATTAACAGCTTCCCTTTGTACTTCCCATACAGGAAAGTTGCATCAATGCTTATAAGTGAACGACAGTGTCAAAAACCGTCAATACACGGTTTAAATGCCCAAAATACTCTGTCAAATACAGCTGTTCTATTTCCAACATCTACAACCTGCAATCTGACTATTGTCCCCTCATTATACTTTTGCAGTGCTGCAAGGAATTTCGGCAAAATTGCATATGATTCATCCCAATTGCCAAAAATCATTGCTAGCGCAGTTTGTTTTGCTTTCCATGCTTTCCGATATGATATATCGTACTTATACACAATTGTAATGTGTTTTATTATCAGAAGTACCTTCAGAGATGGATCTGCCTGGACGAGTTCTTTTATTCGGCGTGCAACAAACTGAGAATCTAATTGCACATGGTCCAGAGTGGCTGACACATTAACACAAGTGTGCGGGCCTTCATACTTGGTAATTTGAAAAAACCCTTGCGTTTTCTTTTGAATTGCTCGAACCCTCCACTTACACCGCACAACCAATAACTTTTTTTCACTCTTAACAACCTCGAATTGAACATGATTATTGATTGAATAAATCTTCGATGCATCTTGTAATTCTGGTTTACCCTTAAAGATTAGGCCTATGGATAACTTAGGTTGATCCGGATCCCACAATGGAACTCTTGGTTGACTGGTGGGCCCAGACAGTTGGGGAAGTTCATCACTGATGAAGTAGGCTGACGATGGCTCATGCATACAAACAGTGTCTTCTAATATGCCAAATGAGACATTTGCATCAGTGTCATCATTTAGGTTTTCGACATCGTCCATGAATGTAATCTCCTTGTCCTCATCGTCTGTTACTTCCGCACGATCAACAGCACGCATTTTGTCAACAAAGTTGCGTCTGATAGAACCAATTTTTGAATGGCTTCGGTTCGTGATTGAGCATTACATTGGATACCAACATTAGATGAAGATGTGGTGTATCCCAAATACATCGACGCTTGCGTACTAGGCCCTATCTGCATATCTGGCACATAAGGCTCAGCCTGCAGAAATCCATGGCCTAAAGTAAACTCTGTTGTAAGAGTATCGTCCGCCATAAAGCAGTGCGGAGCTTGACTACTCCCATCAACATAGAAAGAGTTATCAACCACATGCGAACTGGGACACAGATTGATGTTCTCCTGTGTAAGTAATTCGATATACGGGTCATACTCATTCATCATTGGCTGAGAAAAATCTTGGATGGGCTTTGTCTGTATGTACAAGTCAATACTATTCAGAGCTCGGTTCTCAAATACAACATCTAACATCGCCGCGACACCGTCATCATTTTTAATTTCAAATTCCATGTAGTGTTGCATGTGATCCCCCAAAAATGTTGGAAAACGACAAATTAGTTGTAGTCGTGATGTTGTACTGTCCAACTGCAGTATCGTGTATAACGAGGTGGTCAATTCTTCATATGTTGTTCCGTGTTTTAACTTTAAACAATGTTGAGGATTTCCGTTGTACGATAAACAACCTTCATTGTAGGTAATCTTACCTCCCCAATAGCACATTACTGTGGCACGTCTCCTCGACATTTTATACCTTCAATATACAATATACTATCAAATAAATAAACATATATTTGTTCAAATGAATTTACAGTCATGGCCCTTTGTCAGTCTGAGGTAAGACCTCTTAAGGATACTTTTTTTTTATATGCAAACCAAACATAGTCATACAATCCAAAGATATTTCTAATAATATTTTGCAAAAATCCCAATAAATAACTAATAAGTCATGTCAATGAAAATAAGTACCAAAGAAGTTTGCTACACAAGACTGTCAGAAATGATGAAGGGATATATATGTGTTAATTTTTCATGATTACCCGAGGTAAATGATCTACAAAGCCTCCTACCCTCGTTAGTTTGCCTCAGTGTTGGAGGGAGTTATATTATCTACTTTTGAGACTACGTTCATTTATTTTTGAGACCACTTAAGACTACCCTGTATCGACCCTCTATCCAATTTATATGTTTCTTCAGTTCTAGGTTATAAGGTCTTGTGTCAAGGGGTATTGCATGTCTAATTTCAAGATTTGCGTGCTTATGGGATCAATCACTAGAAATATGTCGTTAGATCACAAATAAGATGGGTGAGGTAACTAATTTTATTGGATTGTATACACCCTTTCCTTAAAATTATGTATATATGTCTTTATGCTAATTGTTATGTTCGGAGGTAGTATATTTTCTACCTTAAATTGTATACATTTTGGCAGCTGAGAAGGCTCACTATGCTACTCGATATCCTGTCACAACATTGAAGAAATACATGATTGAAAATAATCTGGCCAGTGAAGCAGAGTTAAAGGACATATAAAAGAAGATAGATGAGTTAGTTGAGGATGCTGTGGAGTTTGTAGATGAGAGCCTTGCTCCATCTCATAACCGGCTACTGGAGAATGTATTTGCAGATCCAAGAGGTTTTGGAATTGGACCTGATGGGAGTTACCGATCTGAATGCTGTGAGTTCACTGAAGGCACTGCCCATGTCTAACTTCTAAAGGCTGATTGTCTATTGACACTCAAGCTGGTTTCCAGTACTTAATGTATGGACGGTTACATTTATACTTGCTGATGTCTGATGGCTCATGTATCCCTGTTGCCTCTTCAGATTTTGTTATTCAATCATAATTCAATTTGATTCAAATCAATGCATGGATATTCTTTAAAACAAGAACAATTGCATCACGAAAGAGAGAGAGAGGTGATTTAAAACCACATGGTGAAGAGTCAATGTACTTGGGTACTTGGGTTGAAATTTAAAACCACATTCTGTACTTGGGTAGAATTTAAATGTTTAAGGATATACCACATGGTGAAGAGTCAATGTGTACAGAACTATTAAAAACCATTGGACCAAATGCATGGTTTAGCATCCCATTTGCCTAATATATATATACAAGTTCAACCTTTTGGCTGCTGATTTGCAAATAAATTGTCCTTCATCTTGTCTATGAGATATGAAAATGGTAGAGATGTTTAATTGTGCTACATTTTCCTAGTGATTTGAGCAAAAAATTGTGTCTGAATAAGACATTCATGGTTGAGAATCCCCTTATTGCCGTCTATATAGTTATGGCAGTTGGAAACTCTACTTCTACAAAGGGACACCTACATGAACTACATTAGACCTCTCAGCACGGCAAGTGTTGGCTGGAGTCAGAACTTAAGTACATTTAGGCCCCAGAATGTGGTACGCAAGGTGAGCTGCACGCTCAAGTATCTAATATTAGAGAACTGGCAAAAGGGATGGATCTTACTGCTATGGATAATGGCCATGGGTTGGTTTTTTGCTTGGAAGTTCAACCAATACAGGCAAAGGGCAGCATTTCAAGTCATGGGTTATTGCCTGACAAAAGCCAAAGGGGCAGCAGAGACTCTAAAACTCAACTTTGTTTAAATGTTTAAGTCAGATTGTAATGCTACTAGTAAAATAAAAGCCCATAAACTACTTGGTTTTGTTGTCTCTATTCCAAAATTTGTGAAACACAAAATGCCAAAAGTATGGTTGATTTTCTACCACATGACAACCATGAATTGTCCACTGCATAGCTAATTTTAAAACCTTACAGTATCAGACACAATATAATACTAACATGGATAATTCTAAAACCTAGCAAAATAACTTAGAATGAAAAACAGTATGTCAAACACAGTAGATAAAATTATCGGAATCAGACAGTATTCTGAATAAAATTATAGGAATCAGACAGTAGATAAAATTATCGGAATCAGACATGTTCATGATGCAGTTCAAAATTAATTTCTGAATAAAATTATACCTTCACACTGTAATCTTCTCAGGTAATGATGCAGTTCAAAATACTCTTTGCATTAATGGGGATTCAAAATTGAAACAAAATGGAGATTCTCGGAATCAGACAGTATTTGGGCAATGAGGATTGAAAATTAGCAATGGGGATAATTTGCATCGGGCAATTTTTGCAATGGGGCAATTTTGCACTTACACTTTGGTTTTTTCTGAATTAGAGACTCAATGCAGCATACCTGGTTAAATAGAAGCTTTGTGTTCAACACGTGAACCGCTGTCTTCTCCTTCGTTCAGACCTAGCCCACGGGTGTGTAGTCTACTGCTTCATTTGACAAAACTAGGGCATAGCATGGAATCTAACAGGCGAATCTCACTCAGAACTCAGGCGAATCTCACTCTAGAACTCAGTTGTCTTCTTCGAAGAAGCTAGGGCTATTGATTGGATTTCATCAGGAGGTTTGTGCATTATAAGGGCTGAGGTTATGGGTGACGAAATCGACACAATAATGGAAGAAAGGGGAGGAGTCAGTGAAGAGAAAAGCTAGAGATGAGAAGTCTGGGCTGCTTCCACAGAGAGAAGAGAGAAGAGAGGAGAGAGAGTCGAAGTCGTAGTGTATAACTGAAAAGGGGCCCTGGGAGGGTGGTTATTCAATTGAAAGCGGTGTTACTAAATACACTTCATTTGATAAAACGTATTTACCAAGTACGCTTTATTTTAAAAACAGTGCAATTTTTGAATAAAAAGCGTACTTGATAAATACGCTTTAATCTTAAAGTCTGACTTCGTAAGTCCGCTTTTAACATATAAGGCGGGTTTCTCAGTTCCGCTTTTAAGTTGAAATCGGAATTCGTAATTACGCTTTTAAAACAGCCGTATTTTGGTAAATAAGTTCAAAAAGACGGTAGATTGGTAATTAAGTATAGAATTTACCCTACTTTGGTAATAGACTCAAATCATCAGTCGGTGCTCTTCTTTTCCTCTTTCTTCTCTCTCTCTCTCTCTCTCTATCTTTCCATTCACCCAATCACCGAGTCATATACACACAGTCAACACACATAAATGCAGTGCACCTAACAAGTAACAAGAGTTTGAAGGTCAATAACTATCAATCACACCCCCATATTGAATAAAATTTACAAATTAGAAATTTAGAATACTATTTTATGGATTTTATTTTTATTGTGATTGTGAATTTTATGATTGGTATGAAAAATTGTATGTATTGTGAACATATTTTATATTTTTTGGCTAAATTATTATATTTTATATTTTTTTTATTATATGACCGGTCCGACCAGTTGAACCACTGGTTGAATCAATGAACCATTGACCTGGTCCCTTTGTCGATTCAATGTCCGGTCCAGTTCTGATAACATTGTTGCAGGGTAAACCATTAGTGCAGAGCCAATTTTTTTTATTTTTTTTAATGGCTAAGAGTGTCTAAATCAACTTATATGTACATTTATTATTCTTCTCTCTAGTTCTATCAAAGACAGGTCATCCACGCTAGAAATATGATATTTATGAGAGATGAATTCCTCATGGTCTGGTCTCAAAGAATTGACAAGATTCGAATTCAAAACGTTTGAAATTACAATTTTTTTCTGTTATCACTTGAAATATTCCTGATGGTTTCTTATTCAATCCATCTAACTACTCTTAGGGTCAGTTGTTGCTCCTTTACCAAAGAATATCATAAATATTCGTGGTAACAGGTCATATTAGACTCATAAAATTTAAATTTGTATCATTAATTATGATATTATTATATCATTCGATCCCAATATTTTTGTCTCATTTTTTAGTCATTGTAGTATTAGTGTGTGGTAATTAGGTGACACTGTAGTTGTAAGTAGGCTAGACCACTTTGGGTTTATTAGTCCGAAAATATTATTTGGATTTAAAAATTTGACATAATTTGTTGACCTAATAACGTGGTTTTATTGTAACCATTGGATTAACACCAAGTTATAATGTTTGATGGAGCTCACAGTCAATCCAAAGATCATAGTAAATTAGATCAGTAAATTAAGTCAATAAATTAGATCTCAATAGTATTGTTCTTATTATCCCTGGTCCTCCACGCCTTCAAATTTATGGACGGGTCCACCCAGTTGATGCATTAATTATGAAGTCGTTCAAATTTTGTTAACAGCGAAGCTGTTAGGGAGAGAACTAAAATTTTAAAAATTAGCAAATGTAAAAAATAGGTCGTTAACTTTGCAATTTTTGTATTTTAAATAATAATTTTTTGATTACAATATTGAAAATTAAAATGAAAAAAAAAAGAGAGAGGAATGTGTGGATTAGAGGGTCTTTTTTTACATTAGCAAGTGTATTGGTTGAGTTGATATTTTTTAGAGATAAAAAATAGAATGAATTTTATACAATTAGATTAAATTAGGAAAAAAATAGATCAATCTTAATCCTTATTGTGTGTTTTTTTAAAAAATTGGAGAACTGAATATTAGATGGATGTCAAAAAAATAATATTAGATAACAGCCATCATTTTCCATTTATTTCCAAATTTCCATTCTCTTTTCTTTGCTGATTTTATTTTTGTATTTTTGCCACTACAGATTTGCATAAATTGTCGTCTAACATGGAGATAATGAAGTGACAGTCACTCTCAGAAATATATTGGATTCATCTTAATTATCCTCACAGCTTTGGGGTGACTTCAAGGGAGATATCTTAGTGAACGCTCTATTGCAGTGATACAACAGATAAGTACCCCAGCTATTCTAGCTATCCATTTGCATGCTGGTGTGTGTGTGTGTGTGTGTGAGAGAGAGGACAATAATTTCTTTTTGTTTTATTGATACAATGAATGAATACAATCATTTTTTAGAAAAATGAATAGTACGTACATCTGTTTTCACTTTGATTTTTCTGCTCATTTGATTAATGTTAGAATATGTGTAGCTCATGTTTGCTGTGTGCACAATGGCAAGGAGGCAGATGCCGGAGCGAAGCGTAGCGTAGCGAAGTGGAGCGAAGCGTAGCGTAGCGAAGTAGAGCGAAGCGCAAATATTTGTTTCACAATTATTCACTATAATTGCTGCACGATCACATCAATTGGTATCAGAGCGCAGACTACGCTGTCTGAGATTTCTTTCGCAAAATTCGACATGGTGAAGTTCAACGGGACTGGAAATTTTGGATTATGGCAGAGGAGGGTGAAGGACCTGTTAGTGCAGCAGGGCATGGTGAAGGCTTTATACGAAAAACAACCAACAGGAATGGACGACATGGATTGGAAAGAATTGGAAGTGAAGGCTGTGGCGACTATTAGGCTTTGTCTGGCTGATGACGTGATGTATCACGTCATGGATGAGGAATCACCGGCGAAAGTTTGGTTGAAACTGGAATGTCGGTATATGTCCAAGTCATTGACGAACAAGCTCTATCTTAAGCAGAAACTATATGGTCTTAAGATGTCAGAGGGCTCGGATCTGAGCCAACACATCAACGTGTTCAATCAGATTATCAGCGATCTGAAGCGAGTTGATGTGAAGTTCGAAGACGAAGACAAGGCGCTGATGTTATTGAATTCCCTACCGGCGTCTCCTACGTACGAGAATTTGGTTACGACTCTGATGTGGGGGAAAGAAATCCTAGAGTTGGAGGATGTCACAGGTGCTCTGTTAGGTTTTCATCAGCGGAAGAAAATCAGTGATGAGGCTTCACAAGGTGAAGGGCTTGTGGTGAAAGGTAACCAGGAACGTGGGAGAAGCAAATCTCGAAATGGATCGGGTAACAATAAAGCCCGGTCTAAGTCAAGAAAGAAGAAGGACTTCTCTGGCTCGTGTTACAAGTGCGGGAAAAAGGGGTACTTCAAAAGGGACTGTCCAGAGAAAAAGAAAGGGAATTCAGAGGACAAAGATGGTTCATCAAAGTCTGCAAACGTAGTGAAAGAAGAAGGTTCAGAGAGCGGTGACGGGGATATGCTTTCTGTTTCATCCAGTTCAGATCATCTCACAGATTCTTGGATTCTGGATTCAGCATACTCTTATCACATGACACCCAATAAAGATTGGTTTCACACCTACAGGTTAGTAAATTCTGGTTCTGTTCTGATGGGTAGCGATGCTTCATGCAAAGTTGTTGGAATAGGGAGTATCAAAATTAAAATATTTGATGGTGTGATTAGAACATTGTGTGATGTTAGACATGTACCTGATCTAAAAAAGAATCTGATTTTATTGGGCACTTTAGATTATAATGGGTATAGTTACAAGTCTACAAGTGGAGTAATGAAAGTGAGTAAAGGTGTTTTAGCAGTGATGAAGGGGCAGAAACTATCTAGAAATATTTATACATTGCAAGGTACCACAGTTGTAGGTGGAGTTGCAGCTATAGAGTCTTAGTCAGATTGTACAGTCTTATGGCATATGCGGTTAGGACATATGGGTGAGCGTGGGATGATAGAGCTTCATAAGAGAAATCTATTGAAGGGTGTCAAAACATGCAAGCTTGATTTCTGCAAGTTTTGTGTTCTTGAAAAACGGAATAAGGTGCAGTTCAAGACAGCCACACACAAGACACAGGGGATTCTTGACTATGTTCATACAGATGTTTGGGGGCCAGTAAGAGTAGCATCACGAGGAGGACACATATATTTCGTGACTTTTATTGAAGACTACTCACGAAAGGTTTGGGTGTACTTCATGCAGCACAAGTTAGAAACGTTTGCCAAGTTCAAGCTGTGGAAAGCTGAAGCAGAAAATCAAACATGGAGGAAGATTAAATGCCTCAGGTCAGACAATGGTACTGAGTACACAGATTCAAAGTTCAGGGAGTTGTGTGAGCAGCATGGGATTAAGAGACACTTCACAGTACGCAAGACACCACAACAGAACGGTGTGACGGAAAGGATGAACAGAACTATAGCTGAAAGAGCTCGATGTCTCAGGTTGAATGCAAGGCTTACAAAGAATTTCTGGGCAGAAGCAGTAAATATGGCATGTTTCTTGATTAACAGATCACCGAGAGCAACACTAGGTGGGAAAGCATCAGAGGAGGTGTGGACAGGCAATGAGGTAGACTACTCTGGTTTGAGAGTGTTTGGATGTCCAGCCTATGTACATATTCCTAGTGAGGAGAGGTCAAAGCTTGATGCGAAGTCTAGACAGTGTATTTTTCTGGGATATCAGAAAGGGGTGAAAGATTTCAAGCTATGGGATCCAAAGGCAACCAAGATGGTGATCAGTAGAGATGTGGTTTTTGATGAAAAAGCCATGTTGCAGCGTACTCAGGAAGAAGAGAAACAAGTGCCAAAAAACTGTAGCAAAAGTGAGCATGTGGTGTAGGTGGAGCTAGAGAACCATGGTAGAGAAGAGAATTCTCAGCATATAGAGAGTTCTATCTCAGGTGATCAGCAGCATCATAGTATAGCCACAGACAGACCCAAACGCAATATCAAGCCGCCTACCAAGTATGGTTTTGAAGATTTGGTTTCTTATGCACTTATAACTAGTAGCGGAGATCCTACAACTTTTCAGGAGGCAATACAAGCCAAGAGAAAAATAGATGGATGGGTGCTATGGTGGAAGAGATGGAGTCTCTGCATAAGAACCAGACATGGGAGTTGGTGGAGCTTCCCGAGGAGAAGAGAGCGATAGGGTGCAAATGGGTGTATAAGAAGAAAGAAGCAGTATCAGAAAAAGAAGGGGAAAAATTCAAGGCTCGTCTAGTGGCAAAGGGTTACTCACAGAGAAAAGGAGTTGATTATGATGAAATCTTCTCCCCTGTGGTCAGACACACTTCCATCAGGGCAGTGTTGGCATTAGTAGCACATTCAGATATGTAGTTAGAGCAGATGGATGTAAAGACAGCTTTCCTTCATGGTGATTTGGAGGAACAGATTTACATGGTGCAGCCAGAAGGGTTCAGTCTCCCTAGACAGGAACATTTGGTCTGTAATTTGAAGAAATCACTTTATGGGCTGAAGCAGTCTCCGAGGCAGTGGTACAAGCGATTTGACTCTTACATGATCTGGATTGGCTACAAAAGGTGTGAGTATGATTGTTGTGTTTATGTGAAAAGCCTTGATGATGATTCATTTATTTTTCTGTTACTTTATGTGGATGATATGTTGATTGCTGCCAAGAGTATGAGTGAGGTCAACAAGTTGAAGACTTTGTTGAGCAGAGAATTTGATATGAAGGATTTGGGTGCAGCCAAGAAGATTCTTGTGATGGAAATTCGCAGGGATAAAGCTTCCAGGAAATTATGGCTATCTTAGCATAGCTATGTTGAGAAGGTGTTGGACAGGTTCAGTATGAGTGATGCAAAACCAGTAAGTACACATTTGGCAAATCATTTCAGTTTGTCTACCGCTCAGAGCCCGAAGACAAATGATGAAGTTCATGACATGTCAAAGGTTCCATATGCTAGTGTAGTGGGGTGTTTAATGTATGCTATGGTTTGTACAAGACCAGATTTGGCACAAGCTGTCAGCATGGTTAGTAAGTTTCTTTCAAATCCGGGTCGACAGCATTTGGATGCAATCAAGTGGATTTTCAGATACTTGAGGGGCACTACAGACTATGGCATTATGTTTAGCAGACAACAGAATGACCTTTCAGTTGTGGGATATGTGGATACAGACTATGCAGGGGATTTGGATGACAGGAGGTCTACCACAGGTTATGTGTTTACTCTTGTGGGAGGACCTATTTGTTGGAAGTCCATGGTACAGCCTACAGTTGCACTATCTCCTACTGAGTCAGAGTATATAGCAGTAGCTGAGGTTGCTAAGGAGGCTTTGTGGCTTACAGGCTTGGTCAAAGAGCTGAGTGTTCAGCAAGGTGGAGTTCAGTTGCATTGTGACAGTCAGAATGCTATTTATTTGGCAAAGAACCAGGTGTATCATGCGAGGACCAAGCACATAGATGTGAGGTTTCATAAGATCAGGGAGCTGGTTTCTTCTGGTGAACTATTGCTTGAGAAAGTTCACACTTCTGAGAATGCAGCAGACATGTTGACAAAGCCGATTACTACAGACAAGTTCAAGCACTGCTTGGACTTGATTAATATTTCCAGTTGCTAGATGGGAGATGCCCCCAACTTAGCGTCCCAGGTGGAGTTCCCAGATACATGTTTTTCTCCTAAGGGGTGGATATTCGCCAATGTGGAGATTGTTAGAATATGTGTGGCTCATGTAGGGGTATTTTTGTAAATACATCCGTACTAGGTTTATATAAATACTTAAGATGTAACCCTACTTTTGACATAATGAATAAAACCGCCGCTCGCTCCTCGTGGATGTAGGCACATTGCTGAACCACGTATATCTGTGTGTTATTCTCTCTTGCTTTCTTGATTGTTTGTTTCACAATTATTCACTATAATTGCTACACGATCACATCAATTAAGAAACATGAGATTTTATTGAACTAAACATTGAAGAAAACTTGGAAGTTCTTCTTACTTTCTCCTATATATACATTGACAAAAGAAAAGAAAAACCAGAGAAAGAATGAATAGAGATGATAAGTCTAGCTTAGGGAAAGCCGCCCACGAATACAAAAAACTTATACAAAAAGGCAAGATACGACAAGACAGACACCCCGGAGAAGGCCGTTCAATAAAAGATATGGGCAAAGGTGGTTGGAGAGGGAAGTTTATGATTGAAGATTCCTCAAGCCAAACCGGAATAGAGATTGATTATGCGCCTCCCGCGCTCGATCAAAATGACCCAAACTATGTTGACGACGAAGTGGAGAAGATCGTCAAAGGTGAAGATTATGCAGGAGGATCGGAGGTTGAGGTCCCCAAGAAGTCGGCAAAGAAAGGAGAGGCTAAGAAAAAAAACAAGTAAATGTCTGGAGGTGTAGTGAATTTTGAGGACTTCTTTTGTTGTTGCTGTTGTTGTTGTTTTCTCATTTGATCTATTTAATAATTAATTCCTGAAAAATGATTTTTTTTTTCTTTTGCCTTGAATGTTTGATCCAGCTTGGGAGCCACAAGTCTGCATCACCATTAACTTTTAATCTTTTTTTTTTTTTTTTGCACCATTAACCAGTAATGTGATATGTAAATCTAAGAAACACTGGGTTGCATTGAATTTTTTCATAAAAAAGAATAAAAAAACTTTCAGGATACGCATTTCACTTCGAAAAAGACAGAAAAAATTCTATGACATTGATAAAAAAAAAGTGTGCCAAACTCAACACACAATTTTTTGGCGGTCATTATACAGCTTTTTAGGCCTCATTAATAATTTTTTATGGTGATTGAGATAGATCCTAACAACTTCAAAAGGTTGTAACTCAAATCCAAAATAGTGTAATTTAATTTAGAAAATTTTCTTTTTTAGTTTGATTCTAAAAATTTTAGGATCATCCTAGTTTTTTTTTTAATTTGACATCGAAAAATTATACATTAAACAATAAATATAACTGAAGTACATTAATCTAATGACCACCACCCCCGTGATTAGATTTTAGGGTCACGGGTTCAAAAGTTATTGTCTTTCTCTCATGTAAATACTAAATGACCAAAAAAACTTACAAATATAATTAATGGTGTGTAATTTTGAGTATTAAATTTTCGAGTTGTATGTTAATAATACCACTCTTCAATTTGAAGATTAATTATATTCAATCTCGTAATTTATAATTGGACAGGTATAGTATAAGGAGTTGGGGTTGACACTAGGGTCATTAATTTTCATTTTAATCGGGTCCAAGTTTGGATCAATTTAATCAGAAATGAAATATGTTCTTTATGTGTTAGTCCAAATCTATTTGCCACTTTAATCGAACTAGGATGTGAATATATATATATATTCGATTGGTTATTAATCTAATTAGAAAAATTATTAATAATAATATATGTATAAACTAGTCATAATCCGTGCCTGAAGGCGTAATAGAATATAAATTTCGAGCCTAAAAAAAATGATCTCATTATATTAAGTAATAATTTTTCTATTTTTCATTTCTTTGATTACATCATTTAAAATTTTCTCAAAATACGTAATTTAATAAATTTTTTGATAAAATACGTGTACTATTGCGTATGGAATCTAGATAATGTCTAAAATAAAAATTATGTTAAACTAAAAATCATTCAAATATTAAATGATTGAACAAGTAATAGTAATGAGTTATATAATAGTTTTGGAGGAAAAATGTGTGAGGGATAAAATTCAAATTTTTGTGTTTTGTTATTGTTATATAGATATAGTTATAACTAATGCCTAAAGACATGATAAAACATAAGATTTGAGCTTTTAAAAAATTGATCTCACTCTATTAAAAACAATTTTTTATTTAAAAAATAGCATCAAAATTTTCTCAAAATGTATAATCCGATAAAAAAATCTCAACACGTGTACACTATCATGTATTAAAAATGTATAAAACAAAAATTGTGTTAAACAACAAATTAATCAAATATTAAATGATTAAACATGTGATAAAATAGATGATGGGAGGAAAAATATGTAACATCTCGTACTATAATTAAATAAGAATAATATCATCTTAATATTTCTCCTAGTATGAATAAAAGAATTTTTGAAACCTTGAACCATTGTTAAAATATTGATCATGAAGTTTGACTTTCGGACGAAGTGACTTTCGCATCAAACTTAATTTCTAATGTGTGTAAGCTTGAGAAAGGTAATTAGATAAGTTTCTAATTTTTTTGGGGTCAAAATAAGGTTTTCATTGGATCAAGAAGGTCGAGAAACTTGGGAGATGTAATATAAGGTGTATTAGAATTTAGAAAGTATTTCGGAGTTAAACCGCATTTTAGAAAAAAAATCGGGTAAGAAGGAATTTGACACTACCTTAGTATTTTAGATATAATTTTTTAATCTTAACTCCGATTGAGCTGCTTTTTGGACACTAGAAACTGATTTCAAGGGCTAAAAAACGTATTTCACGATAATTTTCTGAATCGACTTCTAAATAGGTAAAAATTGCTCCTAAAGTTGGGACAAAAAGTTGCCACCTCTGGACGCTCTGAGCACCGTCCGAACAGTACTCCTTACCCAAAAATTTTATTTTTCATAAAAAACAGTGACTTTGAACCGTATGGGCGCGCCAAGGACCGTTCGCACGCTACGCTAAAAATGGCCCCACTTAATTTTCGGGTTTTTCTCTATTTTCACTCTATAAATACTATAAGGACATCACTTTAGCCATGTTTCATCAGTTTTCAACCCTAGGTAACCATAGAGAGTGAGAAAGAAGGACAAAACACAAGATTCAAAAGGGATTCTCACGTTGGAATGGATCAAACACGCTAGGTTTACACATAAACTACAGAATCAAGGTAGGAGATTCTTCTCAAGTTCTTTCATTGAGACTTAGGGTATAATTATGTATGTTTTAAATCTTTTAGATTATTATATGTTAAATAATCTTTCTTTCTTGGTTTCTTTTGATTAACATATTGTTCGTTCTTGATTTTTGAAGTAACATATGGTTTTCAACGAGATACATGTCTTGTATTCAAGAAACATTATTCTTGAATTTCTAAAGCCCTAGTTCTTCAATATACATATTCTATTGTAAAATTCATATGGATTCTTGATTTCTAAATTCCTATTATTGACTAAATTTGGTTTTCAATCAACTACTTGTTCTTTCTCCAAGAAATTATGATTTTTGACAAAGTCCTAGAATTTGGATATCAAAATTGTGAATGTTTTCTTGATATGATATCTTGTATATTTTAATTCATTTATTACTGTAGTATATTGAGAATTGTACAATTGTGATATTTGAATTGTTAATGAAAATTGTAATTAGTTAAGATTGTGATTGTTGAGAATATTGTGGTTTCATCTCTTGTATGTTTGTGAGAGCAACCACTATTGGCTTACGTGAGTTCGAGGCTGAGGGGTGGTATACCTTTCCTGTGAAGGACTCGTCAATGTCGTGGGAGACAATATACGCTTTTCCTAAAGTGGTTTGTGATTTGGTCATGCGGGAAATGATTGAGATTGTGTGGTTGTTAGGGTTGAACGAGGTAAAATCGTTATGTAGATTCTTGAGCAGCAACCTACATACATGAGAATGAGGATAAATCAATATACATGAGAATATGAGAGGATGCTACTGAGTTATTTATTGAATGCTTTAATTTCTTGCAAGTTTATTTTTGTCATTTATTTATTGTATTCCGTACACTTGAGATCATTACAGCTGTCATGATTTTACTCTAAAAAATTTATATATGATATTTTCTAAAAGAGACTGGCCTTCTTTTTATTATTTTAAAACTTTGTTGGAATTTGAGAGGAATTTATTACAGGCTTTTGCTCTATCCCTACAACACATTATAGATTTGGGTAGCAAGGAGGATGTCAAGTTAGATGAGCAAATTGATCTCGAAAATGGAGAGGGTCAGTATGGGGATCTTGAAATGGAGGTTTAGAGATGTTTTGTCTTAGTCTAGATTATTTTATTAGAGAGATTTCTATGTGATGGTGTAAAACCACGTGTATGAGCCGAAGACGTGAATGTGTTGATCCTACATAGGACTGAGCTACTAGGCTCGTGTGAATTGTGGTTAAGGTAGAGATGGAATCAAGAATTAACACAGTAGAAATATAGTGGTTCACCAGCTACAGAGCATGGATAGTCCACTCAATAATGGAGGCTCTTGTTTCCTTTTCTTTATTGATCTCTCGAATTGAATTGCAGAATTGTGTTTTTTTCTTTTTTTGGCTTCCTCCCCATCAATGGGGGCCTTGTTCGACATATATAGACTGATTCCTAGTTCTAAGAAATTTTCACCGAGATCCTTGTCTTGCATCCATAGGATCTCCCTCGATTTTTGAGAAAAGATCTTGATTGGTTGAGAGTTTTATGTCTTGACTCTAGCTTTCCATTCTTATTCCCTTTATTTTGGGAACGCTTGTTGTATATCCAGCTGTCCCTACGTCATCCCAGTCGGTTTATTGTTGGAATGAGGCTATGCTCTGGTCTTTCGAGCTCTTTATCTTCTCGGTCTGACTTCCTGACCTGTTCAACAGATCTGAGCTCACCCTAGGAATTATTATTATATTTATTCATTTTTATATTTTTATTTGGTATCATCAGTTGTCCCCCAGCCTTTGGCTAAGGCGAGCATGGGCAAGGGCTGAGCTATTTTAGATCGAGCTAAGCCCGCACGTGGCAGATCTTGGCTTGCGCGTGCATGACATCTCTTGACGGTTCCAGGTAATCATGAGTCCCTCGATTCCTGCGCACGTTTCAGTTCATGTCCCTCAAACTTTAAATGCTCAAACAGCTAACAAAACTGTCTTCCTACTGTTCATCTTCTTCCTTTGTTCTTTGATTTCTTCTCCTCTTTGCGATTTCAGATCCTTTTGTGGCTGCGTAATCTCTGATTCCCCATGCAAAGCTAAACCTTCTATGCTTGATTCAAGAGTCCGCAGTGCTTTCTTCCTCTGATTTGGCTCTGGGTTCTTGTTTGTTGCTTCATCCTAGTTAGGTACGCCTTCTCGCCCCTTTTCGTCTTTTCTCGTTCTAGATCCCTCAAGTTCGAGGTGGTTGCTGTGTTTCTAGGCTTATCGATTCTTTTATTTCTGGAATTGTGATCTCTGTCTATCTCCCCTTCCCTATTTCGTGAACTAGAGTTCCATTGTGAGAATCCTTAGTGCTGGTAGTTACTGTGCTAGCCCCATAGTTATCAAGGTGTGTCTGACCAGTGTCCCTATTCCCTATCACCTCTATAACCTCCCTTTTTCTGGCCCTCTCATGTCTACCTCTTTCAGAGCTGTTCGATCCTCTATCCCTCCTCTAGATGGTAGAGCTGCTGAGGAGGATGTCGAATTAGGGGAAGTGGGTGAGGAGATTGACAACTTCCCGGGTGTTGATGCCCTGAACCCTGAAGCTGAAGGCGGGGAGCTCCCTTCATCATCTGCCTCTACGCCCCCCAAGCCTAGAAAAGGCAAAGGAAAGGTCAGTGGGGCTGGGCTCTCTGGTGGCTCATCGTATCTAGGAGCCGCCCTTAAGCAGGCCGAGCTCATAGGACCTAGCAAGGTTGACCCCTCACTCCTTAGGATTTTTAGTGCCCGTTATAGTTTTCCTCCTAGTGTCCTGCCCTCGCGCCTTGATAGTTTTACTTCTTATGTTGCTGAGGTTCACAAAAAGGTCTGCTTCTTTGAAGCTGCCTTTGAAAATAGCCTCCACTTTCCTCTGCACCCTTTCCTTAAAGTTGTCCTACAGTATTTTAATGTATGCCCTTCTCAGCTTTCTCCTAACTTCTGGGGCATCTTAGTGGGTCTCTTGGTCCTCTTCAAGGACCTAAAACTCGGGGTTCCTTCTCTCCCTTTATTCCTGGAATTTTCAATATCAAGCTGGCCTCAACGGAAGGCTTCTTGTATGCTTTGAAGTGGGCCAATGCCAAGCAGCTTATTTCTAACATTCCTACCTCCCACAAGCACTGAAAAGAATATTTCTTCTTTGTCGGGGGCATAGGCTGGGAGTATGACTCTGCTGATAGGACGGATACCCTTGGTATCCCTAGGGCTTGGTCTTACCCAGAGAATTTGGGTGAGTCATTGCCTGAATCAATCGGGTTTTGTTCTAAGAATTATAGGTTTCTGAATCTATTTTTATTACTTTTTAGGAACCAGACTCGAGCTCAGTGAAGAGGACGAAGAAGCGAAACTGAAACTGTCGGAGTGTGCTCCGAGAAGGTATTCTGAACTCATCCAATTCCAAGTCCTAGTTGCAAGGGGACTTAGCCTTCCCGATGTGACAATAGAAACCCCGTCTCCACTCTTGGTTGTCAGACCTGACGAAGTATTAGGTGATCTCTTCGTTTTTTTGAATTTTTAGTACCTTCCCTTCTTCTTTCTTTGATCTGATTAATTGTCATGGTTTAGACCTTCCAGGATCTTCCACAATGAAGCTGTCGTCAAAGAAGCTTGAAGTCAAGATTTCCAAGCTGCAAAAAGAAGGAAAAGGCAGTAAAAGAAAGGCCGAAGTCGGGTCTGGTGGAAGCCTTACCACTAGAGCTAAGGCTCAAAAGCTAGGAGGGCCTTCTTCCTCTCCAGCTTTAGTTGTGGACAACCAAGTTCCACCCTCAAACATCCCATCAAGTGCAGGGATTTCCTCTTCCCAGCAGCCTGAGCTCATCCCTCTTAAGCCTGTTGAGCCAAGCGAAGCTTCTCCTACCTTGTCTGAGGTCGAGAGGGCCTGGGGATTCCTTTCTCAGGTTCTATCTGAGACGGTCTTGTTCAGCTCTTCTGGCAAAATCATTAAACCATCCCAGGTGAGACCTGGGGCTGACAAGGGAAAAGGTGTCAAGGCGGAGGGGCAAGATGACTCCTTTTTCGAGAATACTGAGCTGGCTACAGGGGCTTTGGCATCCATTCTCTCAGATTCTGATATTAAGAGGGCTTGCTCCATGCCTCTTGAAGAAGCAATTGCCTCAGCTCTTCAGGGAGTTACTACAGTAAGTCTTTGTGTTGTAATGTCCCTTTTTGGCTTTGCTTGTCCTTAATGCTGATCTCCCTTTTTTTTTTGTTCTTATTCTGCTTCCTTAGTTAGCTCTTCATGTAAAGGGTCTGCTGGGTAGGATTCGCTCTACTGAGGATTTTGTCAAGGCTTTGAAGGCTTACTAGTTCAAAGTCGCCGAGCTCTCTTTTGAGAATGATGATCTCAGAGCCCAGGTGCAGGGTCTTAAGGGCGAGGTGGAGAAGCTAGCCTCTGATCTTCAGGGCTCTAAAAGAGCTAGGTTTGAGGCTGAGGAGAGAGAGAGGAAGGTTCGAGATGAGCTAAGGATCCAAGGGGACGAGTTGAAACATAAGTCTGAGCTCTGGTCCAATGCTAATCAAGATATCTTCAATGCCCACTGCTCTCTCGATACCCTAAGGCAAGATCATGAGGCCATCTGTGAGGTGAATAGGGCCCTTGATGAGGAGTTCAAGGAGAAGGGTGACATGATTGCTGAGCTGGAGGATGAAACCACCACCCAATGGGCTTCTGGGTGGCTTGCTTTTAAACGCAAAGCTTCCAAGATCTTTCCAGACCTGGACTTTAATTTTCCTGTCCCCACTGAAGAGGAATTGAAAGAATCTGGCTCTGACGCCGAGGAAGACTCCTCAGCTCTTCTTACTGAAGATACAAACTAGGAGGTGCCTATCCAGCCAGTTGTTCTCCCCGTTGCTTCCTTCTCTGTTGAACTCGTGAAAGAGACCCTTGCCCGAGATTGCAACCAGATGGAGTGGAAGTTCCTAGGGCCAACATTTCTGAGAATCCAGTTCCTCCAGTTTCTCGGACCTTGCCTACTGAGCTGCCAAACTCTGTCCCTTCTACTGAAGCTGCATCCCCCGTTTTGCAGGATCTTCTATCCACCCCTCCCCCAGAAGCTTAGAATTTTTAGTTCGTAATTTTTGCCTTTGAAATGTACTTCTTGTGACTTCAGTTCTTGAAATTTGCCTCTATCAGTTTTGAGCTTTCTTGAAATATACTTTATCTCTCAAACTTTTGAGCTGCTTTGCTGAAGCCATGATGTTGACATCAATATATATACTTTCTTTGACTCTAAACTTGTGCATTTTCTTGTTCTGCTTGATATGTTCCTTTTGATTGCTTTATCCCCCCTTGCCCCTTGCTTTGAGGGGTGCTGAGCTCTCCTTGAAACAAAACTCATCGGGTTCAGAGGGTAGCCTGTTTTGCTGAGCTTATGCCTTCGAGTCCTGTATATGCTTAGCTCCTCCCTTTAAATTGGAAGAGATCTATAAATTTCTTGGAAGCTGTCTTATTGAGTTGAAGAGCTCTGAAGACATTTAGCTTAGGATTTCACTGTAGGGGCCGTGCTGGAAGGTCTGAAGTGATCTCAACCGACCTGTTTTACCAAATTACATGAGCTTTTTCGGAGGTCAGGGGTCGAGAGAGTGCTCAAAGAGAGGTTCATGTTGTTGCACTTATGTCCTTCATTAAGACTCAAAGTTGGATGCTTGTTCCGAACTCTTCCAAGTTAGATCTTGGATGAGGGAGCAAGGTTAGGCTGATTAATCAGTATGGGAACAAGCACCATGTGCTCCCTTATCAGCTCGTCATGTGTATGACCTAGCAAGGATGTAATTACACAAATCACATCTGCTAGCATTGTTGGTGGTCTGAGCCTCCTTATTAGGGACTTTGGTTTACCACTCGAATAGGAGCCGCAACTTATTGTATTGGGCCTCTTTTTTTTTTTTTTTTTTTTGTGTTCCATCTGAAGGCTAGAAGTCTGTCCGAGCTTCTTAGTGCTGGCAGTTGTGTTTTTGGTGTCTTTGGGGGAGGATCGGGGGTTCCCTAGGGGACCGTGTGTCTATTGGAGTTGACCCCAAACCTGCTAGACGCCAGAAGAACTTTCTTATAGGCGTGTATGGTCTAACCCGGGGTTAGGTCAGGTCTTTAAGGTTGGATGCTCTTGATTTTTCCACCGTTCACGAGGAAGAAGTCGAGAAAGATGATGAGTGAGCACTGCTCTTATAGCAGACCTTTTTGTTGTAGACTGTTTATTTAGTCTCCGTGGGCTTTAATTGTTTTGGAGATCCTCCACGTGCCTTAGATGGAATAGCTTACTCCCCTGTTTTCTTAAACCATACTTGTCCTCGTGGATTTGGAAAGGGGCCAAAGGATGGGTTGTCCCTTGGCGTGGTTCTTGGTTCTTCTAAAATTGGCCAAGGTTATAAATTCTGCATTTTCCTCTTTCTTGTCTATAAATCTTGGAGGCTTTCTTGAACCTTCCTCATTCTTTCGGCACCCTTGCTTGTGACTTCTAATGGTTGTTCCTACTTCGTCTTTGTTCGAAGATCGCTCTTCTTTCGTAATTGACTGGGAATTTCAGTCCCGTTCCTTGATTCCTTCCTTACTCACCTCCTCTGACCTGAAAGGGATCAAGAAACGGTTCTTGAAACTGCCTCTCCGAGTTCTTACTCCAGACTAGCCTCCTAACTATCATCCTCGAGGTAAGGTCTATTTCTTTGAGGATGCCTTCGATATGGACCTTCGTCTTCCCATCCATCCCTCTGTTGGGTGTATCTTGGCGTATTTTGGTCTGCTCCCTCCCGTTTATCTCCTCAAGGGTGGGCTGTGCTCATCAACTTCTTTTTGTTCTGGCGTCTCCAGGGCAATGATCAGTTTTCCACGACTGTTGAGTTCCTGTACTTCCATTGTCTTGAAGAAGACGATGTTCCCTGCTTTAGTTGTTTTAGGTGGAGATATTTTTCTGAACGCCAGTTTGTACTTGATATTCGTTCTTCGCCCTCAGGGTGGCTTAGCCGCTTTTTCTTTGCCTCTGGGGATTCTTGGAGGTCTGTTGAGGACCATCGACGAGGGAACAGGGTCCCTCGCTCCTGGAGGAAGTTTGATCACATAAGTAAGGGGCTTAGCAGTTTTCTTGATTATTTCCCTTTTTCAGCGTTCTTTTTCTGATTTTTGTTTTATTGTGCAGTTGCGCTTGATCCAGATTTGTCGGAGGCAATGAGGATTGAGCAAGTGAAGCAATCTGCATCCATGTCCTTCTCAGAATTGATGACATCTAATAACCCTTTCCTATTTAGTGTAGTGGCAGCTTCCATTGATTTTCACTTCGACTGCAGCTCGCCAGACCTTTCTCCCTCAGAGTCTGAGGAGGTCGAGGAGGTGGGACTGTCTTCCAAAAAGTGCAAGCTGTACAAGTCTCCTACATCCCCTGATTGCTTTCTTAGTGCGATTTTTCTTTCTTCTGCTGAGGCCAAGCTTCTCAACGCACTCTCGAAGGCGGAGAAGGAAAGGGAGGAACTGAGGGAAGAGAATGCCCTTTTGAAGGAGGAAGTGGTTGAATTGAAGAAATGCTTGGGGGATAACTAGCAGTTCTGTTTTGGGAGCTTCAGACACCTCCTCTTAGCAACTTTGTTTTTAACAATTATTTTTTCTTTGATGTAATCTGAACAAGTTTTTCTTCTTTGTTGCTGGATCGTTGGATGTTGCATGGCATAATCTACCTTCTTTTTATGGTTCTCTTTGAGTGGCTGAGCTCTTTCTCCGAACTGCCTAGTTCATGGTTAACTGTCGAGTTTTTCTTGGTATTTCATCGCGAATAATTCATAGTGCCCTTCGTTCCTTCGTGAATATCTTCGCTCCTTCTGAGCTGTAGAGCTCTTTCCAAGCTGCTGAGCTCTTTTCTTGATTTATACACTGAAGAGTTTATCGTGAGCTTTGGGGCTTCTTTTGAGCTGTAGAACTCTCTTTTAATTTATAAATGATAGTTTATCAAGATCTACTGGGCTCCCTCTGAGCTATGGTGCTCTTCTTTAATTTATAAACGTGAGTTTATCGTGAGCTACTGGGCTCTTCCTGAGCTATGAAGCTCTTCTTTTATTTTATAAACGTGAGTTTATCATGAGCTACTAGGCTCTTTCTTATCTATGGAGCTCTTCTTTAATTTATAAACGTGAGTTTATCATGAGCTACTGGGCTCTTCCTGAGCTATGGAGCTCTTCTTTTAGCTTTCAAGCTATTTCAAAGAATCATACTTGTCTCATATTTGGCCAAATCAAAAATTTTCCACTTTATTAGAAACTGTTCTATTACAGGGAGTACTCACTGAAAAAAAAAATTGAGGTGCTCTGCGTTCCAGGAATGAGGTAGGACTTTTCCCACTTCGGTTTGTAGCTTATAATTTTCAGGTCTTATCACCTTGGAGACGATGAAGGGACACTCCCAATTTGAACCTAACTTTCCATGAGAGGGGTCTTTTCTGGCGAGTAGAAGCTTTCTAAGCACCAAATTCCCCACCATAAAGCTTCTGTGCTTGACTCTTCTGTTGTAGTATCTTGCGGTTTTCCTCTGGTAATCCTGGATGCGCTGCAGAGCTCTGTCTCTTTTTTCATCCAAGAGGTCGAGGTTCAATAGGAGTGACTCATCATTGTGCTCCAGATCAGAGAGCTCGGCCCTTGGGGATGGGATCCCTATTTTTACAGGGGATACTAATTTTGTTCCTTAAGCCAAAGCAAACAGTGTTCCCTGGGTTGCTGACCTTACAGTCGTTCTATAGGCCCATAACACCTCTGGAATATGCTCAACCCATTTTCCTTTCAGGCCTTCAAGTTTGGTTTTCAACGCAGTTTTGATGGTCCTGATGGTTACCTCTGCTTGTCCGTTGGACTGTGGATGAGTTGGGGTTGAAAAGTAGTTTTTTATTCCCAGCTCAGCGCAGAATCTTCTGAACTTAGGATTGTCGAATTGCTTCCCATTGTCGGAGACTATAGCTCTGGGGATTCCAAATCTACAAATTATGGACTTCCATGTGAAGTTCTGGACTTCCTCCGTGATCGTAGCCAAAGGTTCCACCTCTGCCCACTTAGTGAAGTAGTCCACCCCAACAATGGCGAACTTACACTCTCACATACCGATCGGAAGGGGCCCGAATATGTCTAGGCCCCACTGCTGAAAGGGCCAAGGACTAACCACCGAGGTCAGGAGCTCTGGTGGGCAACGGAGGAGATTGGCATTTATTTGGCAGAATACACATTTCTTGGCTAACTCCACGACATCCTTGAGCATTGTGGGCCAATAATATCCCTGCCTTAATGCCTTTCCTGCCAATGCTCGTGCTCTGATGTGATTGCCGCATATTACCTCATGAATTTCTCTGAGTATTTAATTAGCGTCTTCACTCTCCACACATTTAAGGAGAGGTGTTGAAAAACCTTGCTTGTAAAGGTTTCCCTGCAAAATAGAAAACTTGGCTGACCTGGCTCTTAGCTTTGCTGTTTCCTTGGGATCCTCTAACAAGATTCCATTCTGTATGTATCCCATAATAGGGTCCATCCAGCTCGGTGAGGCTTGCACCGGGAATATTCCTTCGTTTTCTAGGTCAACGGAGGGTTTTGCTAGATGCTCCACTGGAATTAACCTTTTCAAACTTTCCTGTGAGGCGGTTACAAGTCTTGCCAAAGAGTCTACTCTTGAGTTCTCAGATCTGAGAACGACGTGCTTGACTTTAACTTGTACAAATTTTTTGATTAATTCCTGCACCTTTCTGAGGTAAAGGATCATCTTCTCTCCTCTGGCTTCATAAGACTCCTCTATCTGCCTTACCATAAGCTGTGAATCACTACATATTTCTAATTGTTCTGCCTCCATCGAGTGAGCCAGATTGAGCCTTGCAATAACAGCCTCGTACTCAGCCTCATTGTTTGAGGCTCTAAACCCAAACCTCAAGGCGTATTCGACATCCACTCCGTCTGGTGAGGTCAAAATTAAGCCCGCTCCGCTTTCTTTGGAATTGGCTACACCATCTACCGAGAGTTTCTATAATGGGAGATCTGGTACTAGCTGTGTGGTCTCCATAGGTGTTCCTGTTATAAATTTCGCGATGAAATCTATCAGGACTTGACCTTTTACAGCAGTTCTTGGTTTATACCTGATGTCGAACTCGCTGAGCTCAATGACTCACTTTACCAATCTCCTAGAGGATTCAGGCTTATGTAACACCTGTTTCATTGGCTGGTCTGTCGGGACTTCTATGGTGTGGGCCTGAAAGTAGGGGTTGAGTCTTCTGGCAGTGGTAACTAAGGCTAAGATAAGTTTCTCCATCTTCGGGTACCTCTCCTCTGCACCCCTGAGAGTTCTGCTGCAATAATACACTGGTTACTGAGCTCTGTCTTTTTCTCTAACGAGTGTTGCGCTGGTGGAGAAATCTGAGACAGCCAAGTATAAGGTGAGCATCTCTCCTTCGACGCGGATGACCAAAATTGGAGAGGAACTCAGATAAACCTTTAAGGACCTAAATGCCTCTTCACACTGGGCATCCCATTCAAAAGCTTTCTTCAGTATTCGAAAGAAAGGCTGGTATTTGTCACTTGATCGAGACACGAAACGGTTCAGGGCAGCAATTCTCCCTGTCAGTCGTTGAATCTCTCTCGTGTTTGAGGGTGGTTGCATGTCTAATACTGCCTTTACCTTGGCAGGATTGGCTTCTATCCCCCTGCTATTTACTATAAAGCCTAGAAACTTTCCTGTCGAAACCCCGAAGGCACATTTAGCAGGGTTGAGCTTCATCTTATACTCCTTGAGAACCCTAAAGGATTCTACCAGATGTTGGATATGGAGCTCAGTCTTTAATGACTTTACCAGCATATCATCAATATAGACTTGTATTGTTACTCCAATTTGCTTCTGGAACATTCTGTTTATCAGGCGTTAGTACGTGGCTCCTGCATTCTTTAAACCAAAAGGCATAACCTGGTAGCAATATGTTCCTTGTTCTGTCACGAATGAGGTCTTCTCTTGGTCATTAGGGTCCATTATGATCTAGTTATACCCTGAGAAAGCGTCCATGAAGTTGAGGAGCTCATGCCCAGCGGTAGCTTCTACTATCAAGTCGATCCTAGGTAAAGGAAAGTTATCCTTGGGGCAGGCTCGATTGAGATCAGTGAAGTCTTTGCACAACCGCCACTTGTCATTGGTTTTCTTAACAAGGACCACATTGGCTAGCCAAACAGGGTAATCTACTTTCCTGATGGCCTTGGCTTAGAGAAGCTTGCCGACCTCCTGATTGATGGCTTTCTGGCGTTTCGGGGTGAAACTTCTTCGTTTTTCCATGACGGGCTTGCAGGCAGGGTTTATGCTTAGCTTGTGAGTGATGACTGAGGGGTTAATGCCTTCCATGTCTTCTTGTTTCCAAGCGAATACTTCAGCGTTTTCTTTTAGGAATTGGATGAGAAGGTCTTTAACCTCCTTGCTTAGCTTAGACCCGACGTAGACGAGGTGTTCTGGTTCGCCATCAAGCTGAACAGGCTCCAGCTCTTTCGATGGCGTTGGTCTAGTTTCTAGCTCATTCCACATGTCAAGCTCGTCCAGTTGGATGCTTTCCACCTCTTTCTGCTTCATAGAGGTCATGTAACATTCTCTAGCTACGCGTTGATCTCCTCTGACCATTTCAATTCCATTTTCTATTGGGAACTTTATGACGAGGTGGTATGCCGAAGGGATGGCCCTCATTGCGTTTAAGGAAGGTTTTCCTAACAACATGTTGTACGCTGAGGGAGTGTCAACCACTAGGAACCTTACGGTTGTAGTGGCCTGGCAGGGAGAGTCCCCTATGGTGAGTACGATCTGAATTGACCACAAGGGCAGTACCCTTTCTCCTGAAAATCCCAACAGATGGGCACTCACTGGCTTTAGCTTTTCTCTTCCTATGCCCATTTTGTCAAAGGCAGACGCGAAGATGATATCTGACGAGCTCCCATTGTGTACTAGGACCCGATGCACTGTCCTGTTAGCCACGATAGCTCTTACTACCAACGGATCATCATGAGGATGGTGCTAACCCTCCAAATCTGAGTCTGAAAAGGTTATGGTCGTGTCTAGCCAAGGTACCTTGGTTGTAGTACATACCTCTAGCATCTCATCACCTCGGATTTTGCGCAAATGGGCTTTCCTGGCTATGCTGGATTCTCCTCCTTCTGCAAATCCTCCTGATATCACTCTGATCTCCCCCATGGGTTGTTGGTGTTTCGCAGGAGCTTGTTGCTGGGGTGGTGAAGGCAGAAGAGCTCAATTTGGGTATTCTTGGGCCACAAAGCGACGCAATTGTCCTCGCTGGATTAAAAACTCAATTTTCCTCTTAAGCTGAATGCAATCATCTGTGTGATGGCCATGATATCTATGGTAATCACAGTACTTGGTGGGATCCCTCTTTGCCAGATCTGCCTTCATCCGGGGTGGCCATCTCAGGAACTTTTCGTTCTGCACCTCATGCAAGACTTATGATAAGGAGGCGATAAGGGGGGTTAGCTGTCGAGGTGGGTACCTCGGCTGCAGCTCTGGCTGCGGGGGCCCCAGGCGAACTCTCACGTTGCCTCTCCTCATTGGGGAACGATCCCTATCTCTCCTTGGAGACCTGCCTTGCTCCTTATCTTTTCTAGGACTTCTCTATCTCTTCTTTTCTTCCTTTCTCATCTCTTTTTGTGATGAAGAACTTTCTATCTTTGAGAGGAGCGCTTCTTCTCCATTTATATACTTCTCTGCTTTAGCCAACATCTTGGCCATACTTGCTTGGGGGTTCTTTGATATGAAAAATATCAGATCTTTCAATTGTACCCCGAGCCCCACAATGAAGGCGGTTATGGCAAACTTTTCATCGGGGACATCTACTTTCAAGGATTCTGAATTGAACCTCTGAACGTATGATCTGAGGTTCTCGTCTGGTCCTTGCTTTACGTTCAAGAGATGGTAGCTCGACTTCCTGCATATCCGAGCTCCTATGAAGTGAGATACGAAGGAGATTTAGAGTTCTTTGAAGGAAGAGATCGAAGCTGGGGGGGAGTCTGTTGAACCAGGCTAGAGCTGAACATTTAAGAGTGATGGCAAAGGCCCTGCACCGCACGGGATCCTGATACTCGTGCAACTCATTTGATTTTGGTACGTGTTGAGGTGATCCATAGGGTCTTTGGTTCTGTCGAAGGCTTCAATCTGAGGTAACCTGAACTTTGGGGGGAGAGAAAAGTGTAGCACCCCCATTCTGAAGGGTAACTCTGTCTGCTGTACCAGGGCATCCATTGTGACAGGAGTCTTGCTTCTTACTGCCTCCTTCATATGGTTGAGCTCCTATTTGATATCCTCGAAGTATTGTTCCTAGTACTGTTCTCTTCTTTCCTGCTGGTAAGGGATGAAATCACTCCTTCCCCCTCCATCATTTCGGCTTTGTACCTTTTCGTTGTGGCCATTCCCAGGAGGCAGTTGTGGATCTCTTCCCAAGGTTTGACTATTTTCTCCTCCTTCGTTGATTTCTCTGAGGGGGTCGAGGTGGCACTATTTCCTATGAGGAAGATTACATGGGCTTTCTTGGGCTGGTCGTGCCTCCTGTGGGCATTTTAAGAGTTTTAGCAACTCCTCGTTTTGCTGTCGTAGACGCTGATTGACAAGACGGAGAGCATCCAACTCGTTGTTCGTTAGGGGGTCCCCTGTGAGGGGATTAGTTTCTGGATTATTTTCAGCTTGCCTGCCATTGGTGGCTTCCTGTTGATCCTACATGCATGGCGGATTGGTTTGACCTCGACTCATGTTGCGGGTTGAGACCATCAGTCAATGAAAGATCAGGATATTTGTAAAATGAGAACAGTCGTTCCCACAGACGGTGCCAAACTGATAGTGTAAAACTACGTGCATGAGCCGAAGATGTGAATGGGTTGATCCTACATAGGACTGAGCTACCAGGCTCGTGAGAATTGTTGTTAAGGTAGAGATGGAATCAAGAATTAACACAGTAGAAATATAGTGGTTCACAAGCTACAGAGCATGGCTAGTCCACTCAATAATGGAGGCTCTTGCTCCCTTTTCTTTATTGATCTCTCGAATTGAATTGCAGAATTGTGTTTTTTCTTTTTTTGGCCTCCTCCCCATCAATGGGGGCCTTGTTCGACATATATAGACTGATTCCTAGTTCTAAGGAATTTTCATCGTGATCCTTGTCTTGCATCCATAGGATCTCCCTCAATTTTCGAGAAAAGATCTTGGTAGGTTGAGAGTTTTATGCCTTGACTCCAGCTTTCCGTTCTTATTCCCTTTATTTTGGGGACACTTGTTGTGTATCCAGCTGTCTCTACGTCATCCCAGTCGGTTTATTGTTGGAATGAGGTTGAACTCTGGTCTTTCGAGCTCTTTATCTTCTCGGTCTGACTTCCCAACCTGTTCAACAGATCTGAGCTCACCTTCGGAATTATTATTATATTTATTCCTTTCTTATATTTTTATTTGGTATCATCACTATGAAACAATGTTGTAGCTAGTTTTGATTATTTTGCAGCTAGATACTATTTGGTTTGAATTGTATGTTGGGAGGTTTTAATTTTTTATTGGTTTTAGTATTTATTCTTTATTATATGGATGAATGATTGGTTGTTCTAATAGTTTATTTTTAGTTGCTCTCATGGTTGGATGATTTATAGATAATAATGTTTTCCAAAGTGTATTTTGAGGCGTTACAAAATATGTGTGGGATAAAAATTTTAACTCCAAAGTGTTTTATTATATAGATATCACAAATTATATATACCAATTTAAATGGGCTAAAAAATAAAAATAAGATATGAATGAAAATAATCACTACAAAAATAATAAAAACATCTATAAAAGTGATAAATTAATTATTAAAATAATATATTATTTTGTTATAAAAATATACATAAAAATTATAAAAATACGTACAAAAATAATAAATTTTAGAACTACTATAGTCAATTACTGTATTGCATGACTGGAAAGCTAAGGAAAAGGCTTGGACGGTATAAATAGGTATTTACTGCTTGGACAGTCACTGCGTGCTCGTGACAGGCGACAGCTCGCTGGTTACGAAGAGCCAATGCATTTAAGGCAAGCTGACTATGCCTTTTCATCTTTAAAGTGTGACTGCAGACAAGCTGATATTACATCTTTGAAATGAATAATGCTATATATTTTAAATTTGTATCCCAAAAGTGCATCCCAAATTAATGGGAACCATTGGATGAGTGGGTTCCAATGAAAAAAGTTGGTAGGACCCACTCATCCAATGGTTCCCATTGATTTGGGATGCACTTTTAGGATATAAATTTAGAATATATAGCATTGCTCCTTTGAAATTAGACAGTACTTTAAAAAAAGGATAGTTGCGCATTCAGAGTTTTTCAGTATCAGTAGACACGAGAGAAAGAGACTTCAGAGTATCTCCAACCTGGGTAACACTACTATATAGTCGAACTGTTTTTTGAAACCATATAGAAAAGTAGGTTATCTTGTATACATGACACGTAAGTCATTAAAATCGGTAAAATCAATTGTTTTCGGTAGCCGTGAAACATGTAGTCAATGTAGTCAAAAGGGTTGCATCTAATTAAAAAAATTGTACCTAACCAAAAAATTGTATCTCATCTAAAAAAAATTATAGGATATCCAATAGAGTTGTACTTACATCTAAAAAATTGTTAGAATTTGTGCAAATCGAATAACATATTTAAGAAAAAATTATTTTACTTTGCCCTATATATTTTATCTTCAAAAAAATTATAGATGTGGAATAAAAATATTACTGGAATCCAAAAAAATTATACCATATCCAATACAGTTGTACTCACATCCAAAAAATTGTTACCATTTATACAAATCGAATAATATATTTAAGGGAAAATTATTTTACTTTGCCCTATAAATTTTATCTTCAAAAAATAATTGATGTTGAATAAAAATATTACGGGAAGGTGAAGTATAAGAAAGAAAAAATAAAAATATTGCTATACTTCATGGGAGTAAGTGTAATTTATTTATGCTGAATTAGGACCCATTGTGGGAATAGGGGACCGATCCTGACATAATATTACACTTTAATCCTTCTGATATTACACTTTTATCCTTTAATATTATACTTTTAAATTTTGATATTACACTTTCAACCTTTTGATATTATAATTCATCAAATTAACATCTAAAATCATTCAATAAATATTCAATTTATCAAATCTATATCAACAATTTCATCCAATTAAAACTCAATTCATCAAATTTACACCAAATTAACATTCAATTGTTCAAATCAACATTTATTTTTACCTAATAAACATATAATTCGTTACATTAACATTGAAATTCGACTAATAAACATTTAACTCGTAACATTCAATCTCATCCAATTTATATTCAAATTCATTCAATTCATAAAATTAACATCGAAAATCCTTAATTTTTTTTTTTAACGGAACCATGGATGGTATTAAAAAATCAAATTACACCTAATTTTATGAATTAAAATAAATAGAATAATAGAAGCAATGCATGCATGATACAAGAATTAAAGAAATAATAAAATTATAAAGCATGCTCCTTCTTTAATGCATGTCACTTAAAACTTACCTCATAATATGGTTGCATTAAAAAACACTCATGAATGCTTGATGAGCTTAGAGCAGGAGTTTGAGCTTGGAGCTTGAGCTTCAGCTGGAAGCTTGGTCTGGAGGCTTGAGCTAGAGTTAGAGTTGAACGTTTGAGCTTTGAGCCTGTTTTGTTAAGAAATATAGGGTTATTTTAATTATTAAGGGTAGAATAATCTTTTATTTTATTTGTTTAGCCTATATATAGTCTCTTTGTATTTAGGTTAAAACACTACTTTGTATTCAATTCAATTATGCAGTATCAATAAAACCCTAGCCTTCTCTTTTTCCTATTTCTTGTATTTCTCTTGATTGTTTAACATGGTATCAGAGCTAAGTTTCATGGGACGAGACTTAATCTCAAACACAGCTTTCGCGGATCCAACTGGTATTTCGGCAATCTGGTATTTCGTTCTGATTTGGCAATCTGGTATTTCGTTTTCCCTTCTCTTGCAATCTGGTTTTCTTTGTTTGTTTGATTATGGCTACTGAAAGAGATGATTCGCTTCAGTCTGTGAGTGTGAGGTTGGATGGAAAGAATTATTCGTATTGGAGTTATGTGATGAGAAATTTTCTTAAGGGTAAACATATGTGGGGATATGTTAGTGGAACTTCTGTGAAACCTAAGAATACTGATGAAAATTATGCTATGTTGATAGATTCCTGGGAAGCAAACAATGCAAAAATTGTTACTTGGATTAACAATTCTGTTGAGCATTCTATAGGTATACAGTTGGCAAAGTATGAGACAGCAAAGGAGATTTGAGACCATCTGCAAAGGTTATTCACTCAATCAAATTTTACAAAGCAGTATCAATTGGAGAATGACATACGAGCTCTTCAGCAAAAGAATATGAGTATTCAGGAATTCTATTCTGCTATGACAGATCTTTGGGATCAATTGGCTCTTACAGAATCGACAGAATTAAAGGCATGTGGTGCCTATATTGATAGTAGAGAGCAGCAATAGTTGGTACAATTTTTAACAGCACTTCGCAGTGATTTTGAAGGACTTAGAGGTTCAATTCTGCATCGTTCTCCATTTCCTTCTGTTGACTCAGTTGTCAGTGAGTTATTGGCTGAAGAAATACGTCTTAAATCTTATTCTGAAAAGGGAACTCTTTCTACTGTGAATCCTTCTGTGTTAGCAGTACCTTCTAAGTCATTCTCTAATAATCAGAATAAGCCTTACACAAAGGTTGCCTTCGATGAGTGCAGTTTCTGTAAGCAGAAAGGTCATTGGAAGGCTCAATGTCCTAAGTTGAGACAGCAGAATCAATCACAACAGAAATCTCAAGCTTGGAAGTCTGGCAACCAGTCACAGTCTAATGCTCATAGACCACCTCAGGGTTATAGACCACCACAGTCTAATACTGCAGCAGTAGTTTTATCAGCTCCTTTCATCGATCTTAGTACTATGGCTGAGCAATTTCAGAAGTTTCTCTCCTTAAAACCACAAGCTATGTCTGCCTCTTCTTCGGTAGGTCAGTTGCCTCAAAGTTCTTCAGGTATGTCACATTCTGTATGGGTCTTGGATTTTGGTTCTTCACATCATATGTCTCCAGATTCTTCGTCTTTTGTTTCTGTGTCTCATTCGTCTTCTATTCCTGTTATGACTGCTGATGGAACTCCTATGCCTTTAGCAGGTGTTGGTTCTGTTGTCACACCTTACTTGTCTCTCCCTAATGTTTATCATATTTCAAAACTCACATTAAATATTGCTTCTGTTGGTCAGTTATGTGATTCTGGTAATTTAGTCACCTTTTCCTCTTCTTCTTGTTATGTGCAGGATCTGAAGTCTCAGAAGCTGATTGGGACAGGCCGTAGGAAGGGGGGACTATATATTTTGGATGAGTTAAAAGTGCCAGTTGTTGTTGCTGCTGCTGCTACTAGTGTTGATTTATCTTCTTTTCGTTTGAGTTCTTATTTTTCTAGTTTTTATTTATGGCATTCTCGTTTAGGTCATGTTTCGTCTTCTCGTTTGAGATTTTTGGCATCCACAGGGCATTAGAAAATTTGCAAACTTGTGATATTTCTGATTATAGTGGATGTAAATTGGCAAAATTTTCAGCTTTACCTTTTAATCGAAGTATTTCTGTTTCTTCTTCTCCATTTGATTTGATTCACTCTGATGTATGGGGACCTTCTCCTGTTGCCACAAAAGGAGGGTCTCGATATTATGTTTCTTTTATTGATGATCATACTCGTTATTGTTGAATTTATTTAATGAAACATCGTTCTGAATTCTTTGGAATATATACAGCATTTCGAGCTCTTGTTAAAACTCAACATTCTGCTGTTATCAAATGTTTTAGGTGTGATTTGGGTGGGGAATACACTTCTAATGAATTTTGTAACTTGCTTGCCTTAGATGGAACTATTTACCAAACTTCATGTACAGATACTCCTGAGCAAAACGGTGTTGCTGAAAGAAAACATAGGCACATTGTTGAAACTGCTCGTTCTCTCTTGTTGTCTGCTTCTGTTCCTAGTATGTTTTGGGGTGAAGCTATTCTTACTGCTGTATGTTTGATTAATACAATTCCATCTTCTCATATTTCAGGTGTTTCTCCTTTTGAAAAGTTGTATGGGTATGCCCCTGATTATTCTTTCTTTATAGTTTTTGGCTGTACTTGTTTCGTTCTTCGTCCTCATGTAGAACATAACAAGTTGTCATCTCGATCTGCTATTTGTGTGTTTCTTGGTTATGCTGAAGGTAAAAAGGGGTATCGTTGTTATGATCCAATAACTCAGAAACTTTATGTGTCTCGTCATGTTATTTTTCTAGAGTATATACCTTTCTTTTCTATTCCATCCACTGCTCATAGCTTGACTAGATCTGATCTTATTCGTATAGATCCTTTTTTTGAGGATTCTGATAGTTTGTCATCTCAGGTTTCTAGTACTACTGATTATTCTGCAGGTACTGACACTTTACTCTCCAACTCACCTGAAGCTCCCTCTTCTCCAATGGTCTACCAAGCTCCGTCTGAGGCTGTGGATCCACCTATACGTCAATCCATACGCATTCGTAAGTCCACAAAGTTACTAGATTTTGTTTATTCTTGTTATTCTTCATCTTTTACTTCATTTTTAGCTTATATTCATTGTCTCTCTGAGTCCTCTTCCTATAAAGAGGCAATTTTTGATTCTCGTTGGCAGCAAGCTATGGATGAGGAACTTTCTGCTTTGCATAAGACAGGTACTTGGGATTTAGTTCCTCTGCCTCCTGGTAAGAATGTTGTTGGTTGTCGTTGGGTGTATAAGATCAAAGACTAATTCTGATGGATCTGTTGAGCGATACAAAGCTAGGTTGGTTGCAAAAGAGTACTCTCAACAGTATGGTATGGATTATGAGGAGACATTTGCTCCTGTTGCAAAAATGACTACTATTCGTATTCTTATTGCAGTTGCTTCGGTTCGTCAGTGGCATATCTCTCGGCTTGATGTTAAAAATGCCTTCTTGAATGGAGATCTTTAAGAAGAAGTTTATATGGCCCCCCTCCTGGTGTTTCACATGATTCTGGGTATGTTTGCAAGCTCAAGAAAGCATTATATGGTCTCAAACAAGCACCTCGTGCTTGGTTTGAGATATTTTCTGTTGTGATCTCTTCCCTTGGTTTTACTTCTAGTAGTCATGATTCTGCTCTTTTTGTTAAGTGCACTGATGCAGGTCGTATCATTCTGTCTTTATATGTTGATGATATGATTATTACTGGTGATGATATTGATGGTATTTCAGTTTTGAAGACAGAGTTAGCTAGACAATTTAAAATGAAGGATTTGAGTTCTCAACGATATTTTTTGGGCATTGAGGTAGCCCACTCACCTAGAGGTTATCTTCTTTCTCAGTCGAAATATGTTGCAGATATTCTTGAGCGAGCTAGACTTACTGATAACAAGACTGTAGATACTCCCATTGAGGTTAACGCAAAGTATTCTTCTTTTGATGGGTTACCTTTGTCAGATCCTACTTTATACCGTACTATTGTTGGGAGCTTGGTATATCTCACTATTACTCGTCCAGATATTGCATATGTTGTTCATGTTGTTAGTCAGTTTGTTGCTTCTCCTACTACAGTTCATTGGGTAGTTGTTCTTCGTATTGGGCGGTATCTTCGGGGTGCAGTCTTTCAGAGCCTTTTACTTCCAACTACCTCTTTCTTGGAGCTGCGTGCATACTCTGATGCTGATCATGGCAGTGATCCCACAGATCGCAAGTCTGTTACTGATTTTTGTATTTTTTGGGTGATTCTCTTATTTCTTGGAAGAGCAAGAAACAATCTATTGTTTCTCAATCTTCAACCGAAGCAGAATATCGTGCTATAGCATCTACTACCAAAGAGATTGTTTGGTTACATTGGTTACTTGCAGATATGGGAGTTTCTCTTTCTCATCCCACTCCTATGTATTGTGACAACTAGAGTTCTATTCAGATTGCTCACAACTCAATTTTTCATGAACGAACTAAGCACATTGAGATCGACTGTCACCTTACTCGTCATCATCTCAAGCATGGCACCATTACTTTGCCCTTTGTTTCTTCTACTTTGCAGATTACAGATTTCTTTACCAAGTCGCATTCTATTTTCCGTTTTCGTTTTCTAGTTGGCAAACTCTCGATGCTTGTAGCTGCTGCATCGTGAGTTTGAGGGGAGATGTTAAGAAATATAGGGTTATTTTAATTATTAAGGATAGAATAGTCTTTTATTTTATTTGTTTAGCCTATATATAGTCTCTTTGTATTTAGGTTAAAACACTACTTTGTATTCAATTCAATTATGCAGTATCAATGAAACCCTAGCCTTCTCTTTTTCCTATTTCTTGTATTTCTCTTGATTGTTTAACAATTAGAGAAGAAGGTGAACAGTGTTATAGGTTGAGAAACCTATGAGATAGGGCAGCTGAACAGATGCGTGAACAAAAGAGACCAAAACACAGACTTGCATTTTTTATGAGAGAAACAACTTGTGAGAGATCTTCTCCCTTTGAGCACCTGCAAAATAGAAACGAAAGCCTTTTATCCAGAAGCATGATAGAAGATGAATATCCAGCATGAAGACCAAGAGACGTGGATAGATATTGGAGGATGCAGAGGGAATTCTTCATGGAGTGCTAGGATATAAAGGCATATGAACAGTCATCTGCTTCCAGACGTCTGTAAGAATGGTGAAGAAATACAAATGTTGAAGCAGGACACCCAGAGAACCTATGGTGGAATCTGAAAAGACAGAGTCGAAGCAGAAACAGAGATATGAAATCTGGATTCAATGGACAACAATGCAATCGAAACAGATAACCTATGGTGGAATCTGAAAAGACAGAGTCCGTAAATCCGAAGGGTCTTACAGGACATGATCAAGGGCTGCACTATGAGTTTCCATGTCCAGATGCCGGCTATATTCTTCTTTAGTTGCATTTCCTTAGTAATATTTTATGTTTTACGACATACCAACATTACTATCTTAGAAATAAACAAAACTCAAATACATAGAGGTGTACTTCAGTATTGGTAAGTATTTTATGCGTGCAGAGCTTGTTTAATAGATAATTTCTTTACTCGAAATTAGCTATAGAGTTTGGAGTCAATTACGTTTGTTGTTTTGTAATTTTCTAGAGGATGGTCTGCCCTTATTTTGCTATGTTATGTCCAAAGTTTCTTGGTCAACTAATTTTGCTCTATCCTGTTCTTCAACTGAGGTTGGTTGGATATTAAGAAAAAAATTAAAAATTCGGTTTCATTTTGTCAAAAGAGTAGGTTTTTATGGCAGTACCCTTTGATATATGCTTCTATGTATAGCCTTGATCAACAAATGGATCTTTCATATTTTCATATATCTATATGATAGCATTACTTCTGGAATCAAAGTGAAATTCTTGGCTTCATTATCTTATATATGGCTTTGTAGTTTAGAAAGATGAATAAGAGGGTTAGAGATTGTATAATCACCATTGACATAGAATCATGGGTTTTGGTATGTTCAAACCTTAGACTACTCATTCTTGTTAACAAAAGAATTTCAAGTAGAAGTGGAATTTAACAGTATTTGAAACTGGGAATCAGTTTCAATAAAAATGTGATTTAATCTTCATAGAAGGCTCTCTGACTGAAGGGATCTTAAGATATGGAAGAAGATCCAATTACATCGAAAATCATCAATAAAGGTTCAATTTAACAAATCAACATCAAAAGTAACATTTCATTCAATAAACATTTAATTCATCAAAACAATACCAAAATAATATTCAATTCAACAAATTAACTTTTAATTTCATCTAATAACATTTAATATTCAATTCATCAAATTTATACCAAATAAACATTCAATTCATCATATTAACATCAAATTAAAAATCAGTTCATCCAATTAATATTTAATTCATTAAATTAACATTCAATTCATCAAATTAAAATAAAAAATATCTAATAAAGATTTAATTCATCAAATCAACACCAAATTAATATAAAATTCAACAAATTAACAATGTCATCTAATAACATTTAATATTCAATTTCATCAAATAAATTTTTTGGGTAGGGGTTTCAACTTTTTTTTGAATTGAGTTATAACTTTTTAGGATGAGCTCTAACCGTTGGGGAAGGGTTATAACTTTTTGGGGATAGAGTTTTAACTTTTCAACTTTTTTGAATTGAATTATAATTTTTGGGGTGAGTTATAATTATTGGGGTGGTTCTAACTTTTGAGGGAGGGGTTCTAACTTTTTGGGTAGAGGTTCCAACTTTTTTGGTAAGGGTTTCAACTTTTTCTGGGGTGGTTCTAACTGTTGAGGGAGGAGTTCCCACATTTTTTGTATGAGTTTCAACTTTTTTGGGGTGGGTTCCAACTTTTTGGGCAGAGGTTCTAATTTTTTTGGTAGGGGTTCCAATTTATTTGAGTCAAGGTTACAACTCCTGAGGGAAGGTTCCAATTTTTTTAGGTCAAGGTTACAACTCCTAAGGGAAGGTTCCAACTTTTTTTGAGGTTGCAACTCTTGGGTAGCGGGTTATAAATGTTGGGGAAGGGGTTCCAAATTTTTCAATAGGGTTTCAACTTTTTTGGTAGGGTTTCAATTTTTTTGGGGTGGGTTTCAACTTTTTTGGGTAGAGGTTCTAACTTTTTTGGATAGAGATTCTAACTTTTTTGGATAGAGATTCTAACTTTTTTGGTAGGGTTCCAACTTTTTTTGGGTAGAGGTCTTGAGCGAAGGTTCCAACTTTCCAACTCTTGGT
>JAHQCQ010033535.1:68652-83950 GCA_023539305.1 Ilex asprella
CATTTTAGAAATCAAGAGGAAGTGAAGATATAGAGAAAAATCCATATTTCTCCCAAAAACTAGGGTTTGATGAATTTTCAACCATTATTTTGTTCAAATCATGTGTATGTTTGTACAAAGACTAAGAAATAATGAACCCATAACAAATACATACTATTTAGAGTCAAAATGTACATGTATAATAACCCTAACATCATTGGATAAAAATGGAAGAAAACCCCTACCTTGTGTTCTTGAAAACTAGGTTTTCGATCTTGGATAACCCTTTTTGACTCTTGTTTTTCTCTTCCTTCCTTCCTCTTTTCTCTTCCTTTCTTTCTCTCTTAGGGTTTCTAATGTTGGAGTGGCCGAAATAGGTCCAAAATGGACGACCTTGGGTATTTATAAGGCTAAAATTGGACCAAGGTCGCGACATTAAATGTCCAGATTTTTATCGGGTGTACCGGTATCCGGTACCGGTATCAAAAACCTTCTGAAATCGTGGTACCGGTACTCGGTACCGGTACCATTTGGTACCGGTGCCCGGTACCGGTACTACTCAGCAGACAGATTCTTCCTCCGTCTTTCAAGTTTCCAATGCACTTCATATTACCTTTCTCAAGGTTTTTCGACCTTCCGAATTCAATGGAAACATTATCTTGACCTAGAAACATTTAGAAACTTATCTAATAACTAATTCCTATCTCAAATGTCTTTGAAACTTAAACTTTCCAAATTCATTTGTCTCCCAATTATTCATTTCTAATATTTTAACCTATGTGATTCATTCTTTCATCATTATACATATCCTCATTTTCACAATAATTATCTATCTTATAACTATATACATTTATAAAAGAAAATGCGGGGTGTTACAGCATTAAAATGTATAAATATGGACTAAAAAGCTGATTTTCTGGATTGGTGTTCTGCTGGGTTTGCTGGTTCTCACGTTGAAGATGAAGAGAGAAAAAAACAAGAACTTCTACCTTCTTTCTTGGATCTACAGAGTTCCGCCAGTCGAAATTTTTTGAGCCAAGAATCAAAGTCGATCACCTCGACGAGGGCTACACAACCATACCAAAAAAGAAGGATTTCACTGAAGATTTATAGTCGGGATTTTGGGGAAAGTGAAGATTTGAGCGGGAATCGGATTCTTGGAGCTTCCCAAGGTCGTTCTTTACGCTCAAGGTGTAGGGTTTCCTCCTACTTAGGTTTATTTTCAACCTAGGATCTCTATATGAGATGGGTAGATTGTTAGAGATTTTAATCACTTGCCTATTTTGGTTTAAGTGGTGAAATGAGTATTAAAAATGGGTAGAATAAATTCTATCTTAAAGTGTGTATGTAGAAATTGCTTAATGTAATTTCTTCAGAAATGTGAAATTTTGGACATGATTATGTGTTTACATAAGTGGTGCGTTGAAGGTGTTTGATAAAATGCCTTGAATATGAGTGGTGCCTTGAAGGTGTTTGATAAATGCTTTGAGTGATTGAAATTGTTGTTTGATGAAATAACATGCTTGGATAATGTGGTAAAGTGAAAGCATATGCTTATGACGTGATTTACAATTTGAGAGGTTATGTTGATGTATGCTTAATGATATGTTAGCATTATGATGATCATGAAAATTATAATAATTGATCATGGGATATGTTGAAATTGTTCATATTGACATTATGTTGAATTTTTGGAGATTATATGCATACGATATAATTTTTCATGATCCTTATGATATTCATTACATATGGGATATGATATGTGGTTAAAGTGGCTCATATGACACTCATTACATATGGTGCATGACATTGGTATTGTAATGGTTCATTACATTGTATATGTACGTAGGCATCACATTCATGGGCTTTATGCATGAGTGTGGGTGTGTGTGTGCATGGTTTAATCAAACATCATACTTGGTGGTTGATATGTGGACTCGGGAAGGTTGGATCGAAGATCCGACTGAGTTGCATGGTTGCATGGGTGCATGAAAAACTTGTGTCAGGTATAGCAAAAAAGGCTAGACTCTCCCTCGGGTGCAAGACCCTGCTACATGGTTCATTCACTTACCGGCGGTGAAATTCCAAAAAAGTGGCATGGTGTACGGAACCGGCGGTTGTGATACCAAAATCTGTTGCTCAACAAAGACACGAGATTTTATTTTATAAAAATACCAATTCAATGGGTAACATCTAACAATGATTTGGTTTTTATAAATACAAAACTTTTATTTCAAACAATCATTGGATGTATTTTTGTCAATTGACGGATTCATTACACATGTGCATTGCATTGTGTTGTGGGAGTCGATGAAGACTCGGGTAGAAGTTGCATGAGTGAGTCTCATCTCAATTCATAGCATGACATGGAAGTTCCTATCATGATTGTTATTCTTGATTAAAAAGAATATTACTTATAAATTGTTGCATGTGCACATGCTTATGCATCTGGGTTGGGAGTAGCCTTTGTAGAAGATACTCTATTGAGCGTTGCTCACCTTATACGAGAAAACATTTCAGGTGCGAGATATACGCCAGTGGATGACTCACCTTTAGAGCCTCAAGGATGGAAAAATCAAACTTGTGGCTTTTATAACTTATTTTGTAAAACTTTTAGATAAATCTAGTCTTGGCATCTAATTTTATGAAAGGGACTGTAACCGAACTTATGTGGACTATGAATTGATGTATGCTAAACCTCGGATGGGTCGTGTAATTAATTGTTGTTATGAAAATGTGGATAAATAGACCCGGTGTGGTCAATGTTTACTTATAAATAGACCCGGTGTGGTCAATGTTGAATATTGGACCTCGGATGGGTCTCATAATTGTATGATGCACAGGTTGCGTTTTTGGGTAGAGCTCCTCGTACAAAGGAGACTCTGCCTGAATTTTGTTAAATTATGGGTCCCGATAAATGGGACAGAATGTGTAATATCAAGTTACACGATATCCACGGGTATTCCGCAAGTTGATGAGCGATCTACGGACACCTGAATTTTGGACTGTCACACCTTTTATATTACACTTTGACACTTTTATCCTACTCTTAAAGAAGAAGTCGATCGTCCATTCTATACATAGGAGCTACGTGTCTCAGGCAGATTAGGAATAGAACCAAACCATTCCACCATTCACGCCTTCAGCCAAATCGAATCAAGCTTTGAACCTAACACTAGGTCGATTTCAAGCATTCGAAATCGATCGATTTCAAGAAGACCCTAACTACAAAACCCTAACCCTAACTCCAAAAAGCATCCAAAACACCTTTGATTTAAGCATTCGAAATCCCTTTGTTTCAAGAAGAATGCTACAACTTTAGAATTGATCACCTAAGTGCAGGTTGTGCGAAGTAATAAATTTCTCAGGAATCCGAGGTCGAACCACAGGGAATTGTGAAAACAACAACAATCACACAAACAAATAAAAAGGAATCGTTGACAATTTGTTTAAAAGATTGTTGAGTTGAGAATACTGATTTAAGTAATTAAAACAGTAAAATAAAAATACTAGAGCATCAGGTACTCCCTCTCAATCTCATACAATAATGATTAAAAACTTAAATCTTAACTTGAGACAAGAATTAGATGTCGGTTAATTCAATTAATAAATCAAGTAAGAAAATCTAAAGTTATGATCAAAAGATTATTCAGAACCTAAATAATCAACCAATTATATTATTTTATGAAATAATGATAATTACCTCAAGCATGGAATAACCAGTTATTTACTCGTAGGAAAATTCAAGCAATCGATGTACATGACACAACAACACAGTAATTTTTGCAAAATAAAAACTTTGCTAAAATATCAGAAGTTAAATTAACAAAACATCATAAATCATTAAGCACAAAGTCAATAACAGTACTGTACTTCATTGAAATGTTCTCCCTTGGCCCTAGCTTAGCCTTCTAGCCAGACATGACGAACTAAAATCAAAATAAAAAGATAGGAAAAGAATAATCCTTTAAGATGAGAACCTCTCTTTACAATCAAATAAATCCTAGGTATAGGTAGGAGATCTAGGGTTGGCTTGGAAGGAATTCATTTACCAAACAGAAGTCTTGTAAGGTCAAATCTTGTGCATAAAATCTTTGGCCTCGCGAGTATACAATCTGTTCAGACTTCGAATAGGAAATTTTCGTGAAATACACTTTTGTAGCCCTTGAAATCTTCTTTCTAAACCCACAAAAATCAGGTCGATCGGATATCGGAGTAAAAAATTATGACCAAAATACTGAAAATATGTCAAATCCTTATCTTCTAGGATACTTTCCAAATTCAACTTTAAATTGGTTTTCTTCAAACTTGGACTCAGATAATGATTGAATTGCTGATTTATCTTTAAGTTTTCCTATCTTCCTCATGATTCTTCAATCCTTATCAGTTATGATTCTTCTTCTAATGATTATTTCACTTGCATTATTCATTATTACTTTAAATTAACCAATTTACTTTCAAAATAAACCAAACAACTAGAAAAATATTAAACTATAAAATCAAGGAATTTAACTCATTTAATCAAAAATAATATGCAATTAACCAATCATTAAATATAATAAAATAACAATTTTGATGATTAATCACACCCCCAACCTGAATATTACTTGTCCTAGTAATACATGGATTCTAAAATCTAAAAAATAAAAACAAACAAGCCTAATGAATAAAACACACATCCACTTTCATAGGACTCATGATTGCATTTAGCATACGCAATAAGCCTTTAAACCCCTAGGTTCCCACTAGTGGACGAGTACAGTCTCGTGAAGGTTTCCAGAGATGATACCCACAAATATCACCCTATGATCAAATATCTGAATAATAATTTTATAACACAAATTGCTACCACAATATAAAAATTCTAAGATGTAAGCCTTTTTATAAGCACATGCAAAACAAAATATAGAACTCTACATTAGATAAATGTATGCATTTATCATATTCTCATATAAACTTATGTGTAGTGTGAATTAACTATACCAAGTCAGTAATTTATCCGGTAATCACCTCTACAACTATCAACTATTCGTCTGAATGTCAAATCTCACTAAATAATTCACTCATAAAAGATTCTCTTAGATTATAACAACTATTCCCTAAATATCACATGTGAGGAGAAAATATTTAAGTCGAAACAAACTAATGCTCACATGTTTATTAAAATAATCGTCATTTGAAAGAAAAGAATTTGACATAGTCTCATGAAAGAAAATCAACATACAATAAACAAATAATTACAATTATTTTCCTTATTCACACAAGTCATGCGTCCATCAATACACTCTCGAGATTAGATAGGTCTTTGTTTAAGGTTGTAATGGAGTCTTGGGATTAGGGCTTGAAATGAAGGATATTCTGGAATTCAAAAGGCTATCCCAAGAGAATATTTACATTACACAACAAAACTTCTTTTCATAGCCTTTAACTTTCTATCATTTAGAAGCACAATTTACAATACTTGCTCATATTTTTTTTTTTTTAAACTCATGCTTGCTATTTTTTTCTCTCTCTTTTTTTTTTAATTTTTTTTTTCACAGCTAGACATATTGTCTTTCTCTCTTTTTTTTTGCAACTTTTTTTTTCTTTATTTTTTAACAAGACAACTGAATATATATATTCACAAGTATGCAAAACTTTTTTTTTTCATCTTTTCTCAACCAACATCTCTCAAAATACATAAACAATATAAAACTAAATCTCGAGATAACCAAGGGTAAAAGATATTATTTTTTCATTGACTGGGTTATTATATGTTTGGTATAAGAAATAAATTTTTTCTTCAAAAGCTCAATCACGGCTTCTAGGGATAATAATATTCAAAGAATAAGGCTTAGGCTCAAATAATATCAAAAATGACCTAAAATCATATCTCAAGAGTTCTTAATAATATAATTCTCATGAAAATAATTTAAAGTCAAGTAATCATTCAAAATATTGGTGTTGACCAAAATAAAAATAATGAGACTATTGAAGGAGATTAGCTTAATAAAAATATTCTTTATTGAGTAAATGTAAATAACCCTCCAAAGAAGATTGAATCAAAATTCACTAGAGGTTTTATGCATCTCCACTATATGTTTCAAGTTTTCAAGGTAAAATACCTAACAGATTTTCAACTTGGTAAAGTCTAGTGTGCACAAATTGTGAGTTTTTATAATAGCATGATATGAGATACAAAAATATAGAATAAAGTTCTCTGTGATGCTTAAACAGTTGAAAATTTAAAGCTACACAAATTATTTTTATATTGTGGTGTCAAATTATGCATAAAAATGTTATTTAGATATTTAATAACAATTTTTTTAATATTTTTTTTAGCAAAGTAAATAAACTAGAAAATAAAAAAACATAAACTAGGAGTTTTCACAACACAAAACATACCCATGCCCCCAACCTAAATCCAATATTGTCCTCAATGTAAAAATAAGTACCATAATGCTCAATAAAAATAAAAAAATAATGAATAAATATCAAAGGGATAGGAATACCTTGTGCCGCAACAACTCTAAAACCTAAAAATAAAATACTCAACAAAAAAACACTATAAATTGAAACAAATAAAAAGGAAACTGAAATTAGACAAAAGAATAAAATAAAATTTAACTACTATGTACAAATAAAAATAAAAGCTCACACTCAATCCAGTTTAAAGTCAGATTTAAATATGTGACCATTCAATTTTACGGGCTTAAAAATATGTTGTCAAAGTAATTCCTTTAATCGAATTATCCACTCATACACCCAATATATACTTTGAATATGCAAGAAAAGTGAGACATATTTTTATGTAAATCTACCAATGAGATAGAAAATAGAATTTTATCAATTACAACACACAACTCAACTTTCATATCCTTACCAAGATTAGATATGTGAATCTCATTACTACTTGTTGATAATGAAAGGTCTTTGAGCTCATTAGCCTCTTGGGGAATAATAATGTCATTTAATTCTTCACTATCAAGAGTATTAATAGATTCATCCTCAGTTTGTAGTTCAGGAAAAGAATCACTCTCATCGCATTCACCATGCTTGACTTCTTGTTCTTGGGTCAATGTATTAAGCATGTTTTTTATCTCTTTAACATTTTGGCTTATTTGGGCACTACAAGCTAGTTGGATTTGCATATATTCAATAAACATATCTTCCAAATTCTTTTCTTGTGGGTCATGGTATGGTGGATATTGGGGAGGGTCTTGTGGTGATGTGGCATATATAGGTAACTGATAATGTTCATTCTTCCAACCAAAATTAGGATAAAAAGTTTCAACACAATGGTCGAGATAAGGTTGAGAAGAATTAGGTAATACAATTGACCCATTCCTCAAAATTTATCGAGCAGTTGGAATTAAAGGGTAAACCTCAATGAGATGTCCAAACACATCACAAAGCTCACACAATTCCTCCATAGAGGAAGCACTTAACACCACATTAAAAAAAATCTAAAAACATAAAAATAAAAATTATGAAAACCAAACTTAAGGAAAAATAAAACAAATAAAATAAAATAAGGGATGAGATTACCGGATCTTCGACGAATCTCAAATCTAGCAAACCTTAAAAAATGTGATGACGGCTCCTTGTCTTTCAATAACTCCCCGGCAACGGAGCCAAAAACTTGGTACAATTTTAGAATTGATCACCCAAGTGCAGGTTGTGTGAAGTAATAAATTTCTCGGGAATCCGAGGTCGAACAACAGGGAATTGTGAAAACAACAACAATCACACAAACAAATAAAAAGGAATCGTTGACAATTTATTTAAAAAAATGTTGAGTTGAGAATAATGATTTAAGTAATTAAAACAGTAAAATGAAAATACTAGAGCATCAGGTACTCCCTCTCAATTCCGTACAATAATGATTAAAGACTCAAATCTTAACTTGAGACAAGAATTAGATGTCGGTTAATTCAATTAACAAATCAAGTAAGAAAACCTAAAGTTATGATCAAAAGATTATTCAAGAACCTGAATAATCAACCAATAATATTATTTTATGAAATAATGATAAGTACCTCAAGCATGGAATAACCAGTTATTTTCTCGCAGAGAAATTAAAGCAATCGATGTACATGACACAACAACCCAAAACTTTTTACATAATAAAAAATTAGCTAAAAGATCAGAAGTTAAATTAACAAAACTTTATAAATCATTAAGCATAAAGTCAATAACAGTGTCGTACTTCATTGAGAGCTTCTCCCCTAGCCCTAGCTAGACATGACAAACTAAAATCAAAATAAAAAGATAGAAAAAGAATAATCTTTTAAGATGAGAACCTCTCTTTATAATCAAATAAATCCTAGGCATAGGTAGGAGGTCTAGGGTTGACTTGGAAGGAATTCATTTACCAAACACAAGTCTTGTAAGGTCAAATCTCGTGCATAAAATCTTTGGTCTCGTGGGTATACAATCTGTTCAAACTTTGAACTGAAATTTCACATATTTAGAGGTTGAATCACGAAATTTTTGTGAAATACACTTTTGTATTTCTTGAAATCTTATTTCTAACCCCACAAAAATTAGGTCCATTGGATATCGGAGTCAAAAGTTATGACCAAAATACTGAAGATGTGTCAAATCCTTATCTTCTAGGATACTTTCCAAATCCAATTTTAAATTGGTTTTCTTCAAACTTGGACTCATATAATGATTGAATTGCTAATTTATCTTCAAGTATTTCTATCTTTCTCATGATTCTTCAATCCTTATCAGTTATGATTCTTCTTCTAGTGATTGCTTCACTTGTATTATTTATTATTATTTTAAATCAACCAATTTACCTGTAACATAAACCAAACAACTAGAAAAAATATTAAACTATAAAATCAAGAAATTTTACTCATTTAATCAGAAATAATATGCAATTAATCAATCATTAAATATAATAAAATAACAATTTTGATGGTTAATCAAAGAACAAGTGGTCGATTTAAAGGACAAGTGAGTGATTTCAAGCATTCGAAATCAATTTGATTTCTAGTCAGTCATCCAATCGACCATTACCAAACCCCAACTCCAAAACACTTCAAATCTCACTGCAAGTAAGTATTCTATAACATATGAATGTGTGTGGTCATTCCATATTTATTTTCTCGTATGATAGATTTATTATGTTTGGTTGGGTATGTACCTATTTTCTGGTAATGTATCATAACAACGTTTAAGGTTGGAGAATTCACAAAAATTTTGATGGAAATAAAGAAGAAGAGGAAGGCTGAGGGAAAACATCGGCCAAAAGTGGATAATGCAGGTGGAATTTGGCAAATGAAGAATAAACGGGTGGTGATCACTCCAACTATCCAAAACCTCCAATTGTGGTCCATTCCTCCGGTTGTTCAAATGATCCATCTCATGCAAAAAAAAATAAAAATGTTGATCACTCCTCCTCTCTTCCAAATTTGGTAAGTTCATCTATTCCAGTAAAAACTTTCTTCAACAGAATTATCGAACAACTTTATCATAATAGGTTTTGTCATAAGCCTGTGTTACTAGAGCATGGTGCTCAGCTCGATAAGATGACAAATGTGGATTGTGCTGTGATTTTTGGTTTCCAACATTGTAATTCTATAGTTCAAATAGATAAGAACAATAAAGCATATGATGGATTAGTGAGGATATTTTATGCAAATATGCATGATGTTGAGAAGGAGGATTGAAGTTTAAATCTTATATGAGGAATGTACATTTTGAGGTGAACCCGGATTTGATTTCAAAGATATTAAAATTTCCCTCACCCTTTGTTGTTGAAAATACTGTGACATACCCATTCAAGAATCCCATTGATCGACCTACCCTCGCAGATGTTGCAATAGAACTTTATGGTAGACCTTTTAATCTAAACATAGACACATTTTATCAAAGATATCTCACCAACACTTATAGGATTTTAAACCTTATAGTTGGATGTAATATTAATCCGAGAGGACACAGTGCTAATTTTGGACTTGATTGAGCTCATCTACTCTATGCCATTGGAAAGGGGATAAGTATAGATCTCCCTCGTCCAATATTTAATGAAATTGTTTCGGCGTTTGACCTTGAAGATAAGCGAAAAAGTCTCCCATTCTCCATCTTAATTTCAAAGATCATGATGCATTATGGAGTTTTCATTCACCCAACCAACAATTATAAGTCCCCTATGAGTTCATTCGATGAATGCACATTAAAAAAGAGTTTGGGGCAAACCGATGCATATACTCCAGATGATTATGATATCAGGGCAAGTACTAGGGGAAATTGTACAAATGCTTAAACAGATTTTTGTAAATCAAGAGGAGTTGCAGCAAGAAATGAAGGAGTCTCTGGAGTAAATAAGTGAAGAGACAAAGCAGCTCCATGATGACACCAATGAGTCTCTCAGGCAGCTCCGGGAAGACACGAAAGAGTCTTTGAAACAATTGGAGAATAAATTGTTAACTCAAAAAAATGAGTAATACTCTTTTTTAGTTGGATTGTAGAAAACATTTTATTTGTTCAATTGTAAATTTTACTATGTAATTTTGTTGATGGTATGTAATTTGAAAGTGGATGTTATGGTATTTTGTTGATAGTATGTAAATGCAAAGTGAATGTCATTGTGTTTTGTTGATGCTATGTAATTTCAAAGTGGATGTCATGATGTTTAGCGATGCTATGTTTGTAATATAATCCTAGGAATACACAATACAGTTGGTTTCTTGATGCATGTTGAAATGCTAGGAATGCACAATACAACCGGTTTCTTGATGCATGTTGATTCACACAACATGTTGAGTAGGGAACATACTTTTTCCATTCAAAAAGGAGTTCAATGGTCTTCATCTTCATCTGTTCGCAAGGGTTATTGTGATCCACCAGGCTGTGAGAATGGCATCTCGAGCACTGGTTCTTGTGATGCATGAGGAAAATAATGGAGATTGTGTGGTTGGTGCGATTCATCCAAATATGAAAACGACATGTTCTCATATGGATCATTCAAATGGGGCGTTAAGTAGTGGACATTTTCTAACAGTATGTCTGATGCCCCTACATTTACTGCACCTTGGTGGGGTAATTGAAATGTTCTTTCGCACCCGTCCTGGATTTTCCTTAGTCTTCACAAATTTTGGGTCACCCACACCAAATTTGTCATTTTTCACATTCATGTTGAAATGAGATATTTAAGACTCATCATAACCTCTAGCTACTGAATCGTGATGGGCTTGTAGAGCAGACGTTTCCTGGTACACCATATTTCTCACGTCATTTGTTTTTGGCATTGACCTTGAAGCATAGTTACACATTCTACTACACATAGACATGAGTCTAGCATATCTTCCAGAAACTGATGGGAAAATCAATGTCTGCAACACATCATTTGTTTGATAATCGGATTTTGCAGTAATTGTCCACCATTTCATCACAATGGTAGGAAGAAACTCTTTGAGGTGCTCATATTTCATGATGGCAATCATATGAGAGCAGGGAATCCCAATAGATTCAAATTTCATGCAATTACATTTAAACGTATAAATGCCAGGATAATATTGAACAATCCACCTAGATTCAGGTTGTGTGAACCGGGACAAGTAGTAACTGTGATGTGTTACGCTCTCAATTTTATTCACAACAAAAAATAGAGCTTCATCCTTCAATTGATCACGAACTTTGAAGAACATTTTTCTGGTATATATCTTGGAACCTTTTTCCTCTAAGTATTTAAGTGTTGTTGTGAGCACTGGCTCGGAGTGTTCTGGCTCGTAGTCCTCATTGGCCTCAGCCTCTCTGATTCTTGCCCAGCCCTTATCATATTGCCTGACAAACTCAAACAGTCTTTGACGTACTTTTAGGAAGCGATTTAGGTATGCATTAAAACTTTCAGATCGTTGCGTACTTGTTTGTCCCGCAAAAATATCTCTCGTAAGTATGCTTCAGCCCATTTGAATTTCTTTACAAAAACTTTAGTAATCCAATTTTTAGTCTCCAGGTCAAATGATTCAACCATTAATTTTCATAAATCTTCAAATTCTTCCGGTGTACATCGAGTGCATATATCTCTTGAATGCTTGGATAAAATTTTCGGAATTTATATTTGTGAAAGCATGTCGTACCAAATGCCACCTACATAAGCGATGTGTTGCCTATGAAAATATTATTTCTATTGCAGCAGCCATTGCTTTATCCCCATTTGTAATAACGAAGATCGGCATTTTATTATCCATTGCATGAAGAAAAGTAGATAACACCCACACATATGTTTCCACAGCCTAAAATAAACGTTACACCCAATATTTTCACCTTCCACAGAGTGCCCAAATGTAAAGGTTAAAAACTTGTGTGTGATGACCGAATACGAGGACCACCAAGCCCAAAGATTGTACCAAGAAAACGACTAACTATGCGCATACAAAAATTGTGCAAAAAGGTGTTCAAAGACTAGAACGTAAGTCGGCATACATACTTCATACTCCCTTCCTGAGACGAGTAGTCTTTTATGTTTGCGAGGGAGTTTGTGATGTGTTAGTGATAGTATTGGAGCATATTTATAGTAGTGAGTTGTAAGTGTGTTGAAGAACTATACTCAAACCATCACAACCCTCTACGTAATCAGCTATCAAAACTCCATCAGAGAACCAACCCAAAACATTAAGTTAACAATGATGAAGCAAGTACCCATCGACAATGATGAAGCTAGTCCTCCTTTCATACCTTCTCACATGCATGCGTTGCACTAGCGCTGTGAGAAAAAAGAGAAAAAAGCATCACAGTTAGCACAACAAAAAAAAAAGAAAGAATTTTTGGTTCGAATTTGACTACAAGACCTTTCATAAATGAAAAAGCTAAAATGGATCAAATTTGACTTGAAACACACAAACAAATCAGGTTCATGGTACTCCATCACCTCCCAGTTCATCTACAAATCACCTCTATTAATTCCACCAACACACACACCTCCCATGCTCCCCACAACCTATAACCGTTGAAACCCACCTGACACCCCCTAGTGGAAGACCCACTCCCATGACACTGTCTCGTTCCAACCCAAATGGATCAATTCAAATTCCCACAAACCCATCTCAAACCCAATACAAATCGCACATCGATTAACAGGGATTAGTTAGGAGACTGAGAAAATTTGATTCTCGAGTAATACTACACTGACAAAATTTTGGGATCAAATTTGGAGCCCAAATGACATGACAGCTGAGTTGGGCTTATTTATTTAGTGTAATGTCATTTGGGTCCCAATAAAAACTTCAAATAATATGATGCCATGTCATTTGGGCTCAAAATTTGGTCCCAAAATTTGGTCAGCATAGCATTACTGTTGATTCTCTCATGACAGAAACTGCACGGGAGAAATCCTGCAATAGTTTGAGATAGTGTTCGGCCACCTGGTGAACCTGAAACAATCCACAGGACAGAAAAGGGGCCCTGTGAACGCCAACTTATCCCTCCAAAGCTTAAATCAATTTAGTATTTGGAGGATAAAACACAGTGTATATTTTGTCTTAGTTCATTTTTCTGAGGGGTATTTATACCTGGAATAGCAATGAGTGCTAAGACTTTAAGTCACATCCAAATATTTAATGTCTGACACCCTTTCCCAAGTGCAATGAGTGTTCTCCACTCGAATCTTCTCACATTTAATGCTCGAATGATGGGATAAGTACTAGGCTCCAAGCCGAGGACCTATGGCTATCACCGAGGATACCAAGACCCTTCCATCGGCACTAGATATCTATTCCCGAGAGTTCAATGCTCAGAGGGAACAGTTCCTCGAGATACACCGAGGAGACACCACCTCGCCATAACCCCCCAACAACCCACACCATCCCTCTCGTAATATCGATTCATGGAACACATCTCATAGGAACCTAACAAATGCTCTACAACTCTTCCATTGTTGAGCACCTTTCTCTCTCACACAGAATACCCATTTCAAATTTCAAAGTAAGCCCATACTCACAAGTGAAATGAAGTCCAGATCGAAACGAACGGAGGTTCAAGAATAGGCAACATCCAGATGAGATGGCAACAAATAGTAATGATTAGGGTTTTTGGGATGGATGCCCCTGGTAGTGGAGAATGAGAGAAAATGATGAAAGTTATTAGGGATGAGAGAGGGTTAAAATGACTAGGCGAGTTGGGAAGAAAACTGGAGGGTAAAAAAAAGTTGAAATTTGGAGGAAGGTTTTTTTTGAACACATTTGTTGAACGATATCGTTTTAAATTTCTATATACGACAAGGAGATCATGCCACCACAAATAGAGGTCTTGTTTGGTTTACATCTCAAAAAATAGTATTCAAAAATTATTTTTGGAAAAAGCTATAGAAAACTATTTGTGGTGTTTTTTTGTGCCGTAAAGTTTATTTGGTTATATGATTCCAAAAATAGTTTTTGAAAAGAGTTATAAAAAACTATTTGTGGTATTTTTTGTGTCGCAGAATTTGTTTGGTTATATGATTCCAAACACAGTTCTACAAAACAAAAAATAATAAAATTTATTTAGAAAATAACCCAAAAAATAATAAAAACATAAATATGTGGTAGTGGTAGAAGTGTGGTGGATGTGCGATATTGGAAGTGTGGTGGTGGTGCAATGGACGTTGTGTTGGAAGTACGATGGTAATGATGATGGAAGTGTGGTGGTAGTGATGGTGGAAAGGGGGTGGTGGTGGTAGTGTTTTCTAAATTCTGAAAAAGTAATTTCTAAAAACACACAAAACAGTTTTAACTTGTTCTGTACCCAGTTTTTGTTTTCAATTTTCCAAAAAAAAAAAAAACAACTAGTCAAATATGCTTTCTCCTAGAACCTGTTTCCAAAAACAAAAAAACAATTTATGAGATGAAAACTAAACAGGGCCAGAGTTCTTTTTATGACAAGTTATTTATGACACATAAATACTACCAAATTAAGAACGACAGTGGACCAGGACAAGGGTGGGGGCAGGAAGACTAGTCTCCACCCCCGTACCCACTTAAAAAAAAAGTCTTCCCATTCTTGGGCCACCCTCGTTAACGGATTTAGTTTTAATCTTCCTCCCCGTCCTATGGGTAGATTATAATGTCCACCTCCGCCCTCGCCCTGGCCCGTGTCACAAATAATTCGTCATGAAAAGAATTTTGGCCCTGTTTAGTTTGCATCTTAGAAATACTACTGAATTAAAAATGTCAGTGGACCAGGACAGGGGTGGGGGAAAGAAGAGTAGTCTCCACCCCCGTACCCACTTAAAAAAAAAAACTATTTTCATTCATGGGTCACCCTCGTTAACGGATTTAGTTTTAATCTCCATCTCTGCCCCACGGGTAAATTCTAATGCCCACCGCCGCCTTCAACTCCACCCCCGCCC
>JAHQCQ010033535.1:84050-115776 GCA_023539305.1 Ilex asprella
CTCCCCCTCATTAAGAATTCAATTATGTAATTTTAAGAAAAAAATTTGAAAAAAAAATCATAACAATTAAAACACAATTTGTATACAATGAGGGAAAAACATAACAACAAAAAATGTATAACTAAGTCGGACTTAAAAAGCAGTAAAGTTATCAAATTGCATGTTTTGGTTCTAATTATATATCAACCACAAGAAGGATTCAAAACCCACTTCAGATCTAAAAATCTCCACATATTTTGCGACAACACCCAGTAAAATTGCCCATGAATTGAAACCTAGAACCTCTTGTTTACAAAATGCCCAAAAACAAATGACTTCCCACTAAAATGCTGCACTATTAGGGTTCATTGAAATGCAAAGAAGCAAGATAAACTGATTCAAAGACATTCAATTTCTATGATTATGCAATTAGAATATGTTCAAGGAATTGTAAAAATGATAACATTGGCAACTTTTTATCAACCACAAGAAGGATTCAATACCCACTTCAGAAATCCAAATCTCCATAGATTTCAACAAAATGTACAACCTTGTCCATGGATTAAAACTAGAACTCTAGTATACCAAAAAGAGTTGAAGACTGGTGAGACTAGGATAAACAACTGACTTGGAAACTTGGCACCAAAATGCTGCATTGGAATCGAAAGAAGCAAGATAAATTGATGCAAAAGCATTCAATTTCCATCTTTATATAATTAGAACCAAACCACACACCCACCCACTGATCTGGAACAATAATGAAAATTGGATGAACAAAAAAAGTAGGCCTTTTCAAAAATATAAGCACAGATCAGCCTCTTTACACCATTTTTCGGCCTCTTGAACAAAAATAAATGGCCTCTTTGCAACATTTTTCTGTAGAATTAGAACCTATGTATGTTGTATGTTAGATCGATCATGGGAGAGAGAGAGGGAAAGAGATCCTTGTAATAGACTAACCTCAGATCAGGCGCAAGAAAGGGCTGATTCAGTGATACTCTCACTTCTGCAAGGAGAGAGAGAGAGAGAGAGAGAGACTAAGCTACCATACTCATGGTCGTAGTAGAAGGTAGGAGAAGAGAGAGAGAGAAGGCAGCGGGCTAGCCGCGGGTCTTGGTCCCGACCCCTGAGAAGATAGATTTGGTGAATTAGGGTAGATCAACACTGTTATATAATAGAGGAAATAACAAGAAAGCATTCGTCAATCAAGATCAATGCTCAGGCTACCCATGTTCAACCTCCACCGTTTGCAAAGCAGAAGGAGAACTCACCGTCCAAATGGATCGCACTCCCATAAGCCAACTAGAGCGAAAGAAAAGCCATAGAATATATATATTTAAATTTATCAGATTTAGCATAACGGGGCGGGGTAAGTTTTAGTTGTTCTGAGCTCGGGTATATATGAATATTTTTGTATACGTTCACTATTTAATATATATAATCTATCTCTGATCTAAATGAAAGAGGTTTGGACAAATTCATATTTATCTACAATCTATTGTCATCCCCACTCAAAACTAGTATTTTTAACAAAACTAATCATCAAATCAACAAAGGACTAGGTCAATAATTTACTAGTTTAACTGTTAGATCAATTGGTCGGATCGATCAAACAATAAAAAAATTATAAATATTATAAAACATAATAATATAACTAAAAAAATCGTACTTTGGAACACATATATGTAACAATATAGACATCTATATAACATATATTTACACATCTATATAACATTCATATAACATCTATATATATACACACACACACACTAGCGATAACCTGTGCCTAAAAATACTATATAATTGAAAAAAAAATTAACACTAATTATGGACACCAAAAAATCAAACACAAAACATGAATACGCATTAGGTTTAACCAAATACCTAAACTACATTCTTAATACACTTACCTGGGGAGGATAATGGGAATCGAACCCGCGTCTTATCCTTTGCATACATATTCAACAAAGTATTACCAATATAAACATTCTTGTGATACAATTTTTAATGAGGAAATAGAAAATTTTTAACTTTAATAAACAAAGTTCCATAAATTTAAACTGAAAATCAATAAAATTAATTATGCTTGAAACTATAGATCTAATTAGAACTCATAGTAGCGCCCAGAAAAATTTACTCAAAAGTCAACTGAGAGGGATTTGCAAATCTATGCTATTAAAAGATATGCTCGTTTATGAGGGCATTGCGTTATGCTAAACAAAAAAATCACCAATATTTAATTAAAGTAAATTTTCTTTGTTCTTTTAAAAAATTTGGTCAAAATATTTTCAAAAAACATATCATCCAATATACAAATTTGACACATATTGCACTCACAACCCAAATCAATTATTGGACTCACCATCACGTCAATCCAACCTTACTATAAAAAAAATTCAACCATCACAACATTAGAAACACTGGTTTGTGCAAATAAAGTACATAACAAAAATTAGTATGAAATATTCAATTCCAAATTTAGTTAAATAATACATATCATCTCAATTTGATGAACGATCAATTTGATGACCAATAAAGTACATAAAATATCAATTTGATAATACTTTGTCTGTATTAACAAAAATATAGCAACTGAGTCATTCTTTCACCAATCTATCTAATCTTCTCTTCATCACCCTCTTGAATGTTCTTGTATCCACACAACATATGTGCATCACCCAATTGGGAGAATGCACAACAATCAGTAGGATTATAGTCAATTCTACAATTCAAATATTTTTTTAGTGACTGTTAGAAAATGATTATGATGATGCCCAAAAGTGAGTTTATGGGAAATCAATCAAGGATGAAATAAAGATAGCTCAACACAAGAAAACTTATTGATTAGGTGGTTCAGTCTGTGTGACCTACTTTACTAGGAATAGCGACGGTGATCGGACAATCTTACTAACTGAGAGGTGTAGTGTTCTGATATGTGTGTGAAGCCCCTCATGTATAGGTGGAGTTTACAATTTATAGGCAAACGGAGTTGGCTCTGAAGAGCTCTGATTGAGGCGTTATCCTCACAATGAGCAAGTTGATGTCGTGAGTCTCGCCTCATCTTTGTAATGAGCAACGTGATAAAGGGATGATCCCTTGAAGCTCGCTCTACCTTGTAACAAACGAGATAATCTTGCGGGGTTGACGATGTGTTTATCATGATTGTGTGCCCAAGATTTCTTCTCCTTGGATTGAGACTCTCACGTGCGTTGATGATGGACTAGGCCTCTTAGGAAAGTGGGCTTGGTCACATACCAATTATGACTGGGTTTTTATTATTCTGTATCTATAATTTGGGTCTGGTTCGTATGTATAATCTGGGCTTGATTTGTATTTGCAACCTAGGCCTGGTCTGCATCTCTAATTTGAGTCTAGTCTGGGTTGGCCCTGTCATTTGCCCCATGCCTAAAGTCCAATGGAACTTGGGGGAGAGGGCATCAATAAAAATTAATGGGTATCTTTTTTAGAAGGCTAAGTATGGGTGAGAGGGGAGTAGAGGGCACGCAGGAAGCGTCAGGGGACGGGGACGGGGGCTGGGGCGGGCACGAGGTGATGGAACTGATATTGGGCATTGGCAGGAGTGTGGCTACTGGGTGTTGGATGCTCCGCGCCTAGTTGGTCGTTGGCACAATGGAGTATGAGAAAAGCATAAAGAAGTGACAAAACTTTGAATGGTCATAACTTTGCGCTCGGTTGTCCGTTTGAGGCGATTTTTTTTTTTGAATCTGGTATTTTTTTCGAGATCTACCAGTGTCAAATGCTCGAAGGTAGTTTGGGCACCAAATTTCTCTATAAAAATGTCTATTTCTCATTGAATTTGAACTTTAACCACAATTCAACGAAAAAATAGAATTTTCTTTTGCCCTATCCCATTAGTAGGAAAGGACAACCCTAATTCTGAATGGATGAATTCTTTGTTAGTGGGACTTTGTCGGTCTGTATCTCTGTCTGGGCTTGTTTTGCAATTCTAGGTGAGGTCCATCATTTGCCCCCATGCCCCGAGTCCAAGATTTTGGGGAAGAGGGCATCAGTAAAAGATATCGCAATGTTGACTTTGTCCCCTTTTAGTAGCAATAGATCTCTTTTAGCAACATTAGCCTTTTTAGTAGCAAGAGAACTCTTTGTGCAACAACAACCCTTTTAACAGAAAGAGGACTCTTTTCGCAACAGAGTTATTTGGCAGCAGAAACTCTTTAGCTCATCCTTATATAGGGAACCATACACCAATCTTGAAGGCTAAAGGAAAAAATCTTCGTACGCCTATGCCAAAAGGAAAAATATGAGATGAGCACGAATGGCAAGGAACAGAGGGTGGACGTCAGGGAGTAGGCAGTGGGCGCTAAGGGCAATGGAGTAAGCGAGGTACAAGGCAGTAAGGGTGGCGTTACAGCTGGTGCCATGGGTGGGGCAAGCGAGGCTAGCGTCAGGGCGATTGGTGTCGTCGATGGAGCAAGGGAGGCGACTGTCGTGGTCACCGTAGGTAGGGGCACAACAAGCACCAAGGTAGGGCAAGCTCTAGAGCAGGTACGTGTGCTTGGGCACAAGTGGTGCAGGTGCGGGTAGAGCAAATGTTGGGTGTAACAAGGGCATGGATAATTCGGGTAGCTAGGTGACGATAGGTGATGGGCGGTAAAACTAGTGCTTCCCCATGCACACCGCGGCGTAGGTATTGCAGTAAAGTAGTTGTTGATGACAATGGTTCTAAGGTGAGCTCCATATTTACTCCTATCAATACCGATGCTAAGATTGTTAGGATTATCTCCACCTTTTGTATTCCCATTATTGTGTTGTGCCGTTGAGTCGAGATGGACGAGCCTATTTCTGATGACTTCTCTAGAGACATTGTTATTTACGAATAACTGCTAGAGACAAGTTTAAGATTTTCCATTCTGATGAGCACATAATATTGCATATTTCATGGCCTCAATACATTCATTATAACTCAACTTTTGCATTTAATTACTTAGTGTTAGCCACATCACTGGGAAGCACTGCCTTGGTTCTCCTCCATTTTAACCATGATCTACTCAGAATCTGGAAAAGTTCAAAACATAAAAGTTATAGATCTGGATGTCTTCTGTACCGTGTCAAAATTTTAGCTCAATCCAACGGTTAGATCAAGAGTTATGCCATTTCTACCGAAGGTGGTCCAGTGCAGAAAAATAGTACCGGTACCATATGGTACCGGTACCTAGTACCGGTACCACGAACCTTCTGGCCGAAAAACAGCCTGTAACTCAACTTTGAAGCTTGGGGGTCCCACCTACACTTCTCCCACTTGCCCCCCAACATTTCCTGACACAAGAGCACGCCTCCCTTACACATTTAGAAGACTTGGAAGGCTTAGCATTTATGGAGGATGGAAGAGAAGAGGGCTGCACATGGGGTTGCAGGCTGGCTCTGTCCTAGCCTGTGTGACCCATCAAAATCACCTTCCATTATGGGAAAGGCCTGCTCTTACACCTTGGGGACCCTCATGGACGAAATTCAAGGCTCTCTAGCAATACACACTCTATATATACAACATTATTCTGCATAAGAGAAGGAGGTGGCTACCTAAGCTTAGGAGTAGATATAGAAAGCTCCAAGGAGGAAGACAATGAATAGTGTAATGTAAATTTCGTTTTTGCTTGTTCTTCACCAATTTCATTGTTGTAAGACTTGTGTAAGCTTCCTTATTTACTTTCAATGTCATTTAATTCCATTGCTTTGCAAGTTTAGTTTAGTTTCTTAGCTTTCACCATTTATGCTTTCAAGTTCTTCATTTCTTAGTTTAAAATGGGTATTGTTGATTTCTCTTCTTAGTTTAAGATTTCTTGCATTTAGTTAAGTTCTATGCTTCATTTCTTCATTATGTCCATTTATATTATGCTTGTCTTTCATTTTATCATGAGTAGCTAGATTTTAAGTTGGTTAATCCAAGGGAAGAGCTCCTCTTGGGGATTCCATTTCAATTCTTCTTCATTCCTCCCTTTTGAGTCAAATGGTTCGGTTTGACGGGGTTGAGAGTGGATCAGTTAGTGAGCCTTTGATATCTCGTATGCCTAGTCACGGGTTATGCTTAGATACTCACCAATCTCGTCTCTAGCTATCCCCGAATCAATCGTTCATTCATGTTCAATCGGAGGAAGGCTTTGAGGTAATTTGGTATTCCCATTGGAATGAACCTTTTGGATTAGCCAACACTTGTTTTGTTGCATTTTCATTTACAAACCAAACACAAAACTCAAATACATGATTTTACACTTTCTTTTCATTTTTGCAAAATCACTTTCACAAAACTCCTTTTACTTCCCTGAGGAGACGACCTTGGAATACTCTTCCAAGTAAAACACCGACCACGAAAGACTCTTTGCGATTGGGGAGCGCTTTTGTGCACATTCCACATTTCTATTTCATATATTTTGTTCATCCATTTCCCACCATTCACATCCTTTGTTTCCTATCTCTTGTATCATCCCGAGGGAGAGTTACACTCCCTTCACACATAAGTCATACACATTTGAGGGTGGTGTTGAGAGGTAGGGAACGACATTATTTTCAACCAATCACATTCCTACGCCTGTGTGTTGTGTTTTGGCAAAGTTGTCTCTCCTGCCAGTGCAACTAGCTCTAAATGGTTAGAGGGTGTTGTTGGTGTTCCTCTCCCTATGGCAATAGGTGCATGGTTCCCACTTGTGAAGAATTTTCTGCCGTTATATGCTATAGGAGAACCCTGCTTCGAATCGAGGTTGGTACCATTTCTCTCCAAGGGTGGGAAAGTTGATTACTGGGTTACACTCCAACTATCATGGTTAGAAGACTTGATTTTTATTCTTAAGAGGGGAGCGGGCTACTGAAGAGGACTGCGCTCTGATTCCAGTGAGATGGGTACAAACCCTCCTTGTCTTAACTTTATTTAGTTGATATTTTCTTTATGTCATCACCATGCATTTAGCTCTTCTTCAGGTTTTTCAGAATTGTCAGAGGATCAAGAGAAAAAACTTCAGGCTATGAGGGTCCATCATGTTAAGGATTATACAGTTCTCATGGCTGGAGTGGGTTAGGCTAGAGGTTTTCCCTTAGGAGGTTCTTCCACTTCATCTCTTTCTCCTTCTCCACAGGCTCACGACTCCTCTTCCAAGAAGGGAGGTATGTTATTTTCATCGGTGAGTGCAGTGATATTTTCAATTTCTAAAAAGTACTTCTTTTTATTCAGGCTCTACAATAAATAGATGGAGGGTGGAGGCTCATTACTCTGCTAGGGATGCCCAAGCTGTTCCTCCACCCAAGAGAGTAAGGTTTGATGATGCCCCCGTAGTCTCCCCGGAGTTGACTCCTCCACCTGTTCCAGTTATGCAAGTGCCTCATTCGACTGCTCTGCTAGTCAGGGCATCTCCAGTGTTAGTGACTCCTTTTTTCGTGCAGACCGAATTTCATCTACTTCTCTAGCATCTAGCAGTGGTCTAGTGTCAATTCTTTAGGATATGAATGTCACTAGTGAGTGAGTCTCAAAGTTTGTGACATTCTTACTAATTAAGGAGCCAACTATTAGGGTACCAACGACATTATTGATACCATGATGGAGGGTTTGACCGGCTAATCTTTTGAAATTCTTTTTCCATGGAATTTTATTCTTTGTATTCTTTGATTGTGCTGACATTTTCCTTTTTCTTGTAAACTTGTAGGCTACTACATGTCTTTTTGCGAAGGTTGGTCAGCATGAGCAAACATCGATAACTCTGATGAAGGAGAGACAAACACTATGGGATTTTGAGGGGTAGTTGAGGGAGGTTCATGAGAGAGCTACATCTCTTGAGGCCAAGCTTTGGTGGCTAGTAAGAGAACAACTAAGCTGGAGGCTGAGAGTGAGGCTACTTGCTCAAGAGCAATGGCAGAGTTACAGTAAGCTTATGAGAGGGTTGTCAAAGCTGAAACAGAGCTATGGGTAGCTCATGAGAGGGCTACCGCAACAAAGGTATAGCTACAAGTAGCTCGTGAGAGGGCTACCGCAGCAGAGGCAGAGCTTCAAGTTGCTCATGAGATGGCTATCAGAGCATATGCCAACTCCCAAGAGAAAGCAGGCTGTAAAGAAAGCTATTCATGACTTGTAGGATGGTGTAGCAGACGTTTACAAAGAGTTCAAGAGAAGAGCTTCAAATGCCTTTCCCAACATAGAATTTTTGGCATTTGTCTCGTATGAGGAGCGGGGTGTAGATGGTATTGACAATGGAGAGGATTTCGATGAGAACACATCAAGCAACAGCGAGGAGGGCAATGACAGTAAGAGTATCTAGAGTGCCGAGGATGCTTGAAGACTTTATAACCTTTTTTTTTCCTCTATTCTAAAATTTTTTATGAAATGAAAAACAAGGCAATTTCTATGATAAATCCTCAAAACTTTATTTGATAAGTGCTTGTAATAAACACTGGTGAGTAGGTGGTCTCTGAAAGTACAAAATGGCTAATCAAAATAACAAATAAAATAGCACTATTGATAGTACTTTTTCAGGCGTTCAGTATTCCATGGATAGGGTAAAACTTTTCCCTCAGAATTCTGGATCTTATAAGTGTCTGGCCTCAGATCTCTATTACAATGTACAACCCCTCCTAATTTGGTCCTAACTTCCTTTCTCGTGAGTCCTTAGTGGCCAGTATTACCTTCTTTAGGACCAAATCTCTAGGTAAGATGGAGCGAGGCTTCACCCTCGAGTTGTAGTACTTGGTCATTCGACACTTGTATTCCGCATTATTGATTATGGCCATGTCTCTTTTCTCCTCTATCAAGTTGAGGTTGACACGGAGACCTTTTTCATTGATGTTGGTATCATGGTGGTGGACCTTACTAAGTGAGTGGACCCCAATCTCGATAGGTATGATTGCTTCACTACTAAAGGCAAGGGAGAAAGGAGTCTCGTCAGTGGGGTTTATAGGTGTTGTCCAATATGCCCACATCACCCCTGGGAGTTCTTCTACCCATAGTTCTTTGGCGCTCTCTAGTCTAGCTTTTAGATTTCGTAGTATGGTTCTTTGAGTGACCTTATCCTATCCATTTGCCTGAGGGTGAGTCGGATTGGATTGGGGCTGTTTAATTTGGAAGTTAGTGCAAAAGGCATTGAAGAGTTTATTGTCGAATTTTTTGGTGTTGTCACTTACTATGGCGTGGGGCACTCTAAAATGGCACGCTATGTTCTACCAAATAAAATCTTTTACTTTTTTATCCATTATCTTAGCCAATGGCTCGGCCTCTGCCCATTTTAGGAAATAGTCGATGGCTACCACGACAAATTTGCACTAACCGCGACTCATGGGCAAAGGACCTAGGATGTGATTACCCCATTTGGAGAATGGCCAAGGGCTAATAATGGTGGTCAACTCCTCTAGTGGCTGTCTCGGCACAATGGCAAATCATTGGCACTTATCAATTTTTTTTTACAAATTCTCGGACATCTCTGATTATGTTGGGCCAGTAGTAGCCTTGTCTGACCGCCTTGTGGGCTAAAGAGCATCCTCTAGAATGATTTTCGCATGCTCCCTCGTGAATTTCTCTCATAATGTAGTTGAAATCTTCTAGAAAGAGACAACGAAGCAATGACAGTGAGTAACTTCTCTTGTAGAGGGTGTCTTATAGGATAACATATCTAGACGTCATTCATCTTAGTTTCTAGGCTTCCTTTGGGTCATCTAGGAGTGTGCCCTCTTTTAAATATGTTTGAATAGGTGCAGTCTAGTCTTGGTCCATAGTTGTGCAGTTGACACTCTCTATATTTGCTTCGAGCCTACTTGGCTCAAATTGGTGACCTATAAAGGCGGGGCCTAGTGGGATGTTTGTGGATGATGCAAACTTGGCGAGTGCATCTGCCATCGTATTATCCTCTTTTGGCACATGTTGAATTGAAAATGGTGGGATTTTACTAATAAGATCTATACCATTGCTAGGTACTCTTACATCCTCCCCTCCCTTGCTACAAAATCTCCCTTTACTTGGTTCACTACTACTTCGGAATCCCTGTATGCAGTGACCTGGCGTGCCTCCATTTTGATTGCCAACTTCATGCCTGAGATGAGGGCCTCACATTCTATCTCGTTGTTAGAGACTATAAAATGGAAAGATATGACATACCTAAGGGGAGTGCCATCAAGGTTGATGAATACTAGGTCTGCTCCACTCCTTTCAATGGTTGATGAACCATCAACATAGTCTCCAACGATGTGGGAATCGACCTTCGGGATGAGCTGACACCGATTCAAGGGAGGTAAACATGGCATCGACGGGGTCCCTCTCTCTACGAGGGGTTTAGGCTCTAAGAGTATGGGGAGATGGGACATCAGGCGTGGAATAGGTGCTAAGGGTCGGACTTAAGAGAGGCGCCAGGGCTTGGGGTGCTAGGTGCCTGGCAGGTAGCACTAGGGGCATCTCTAGGCGCCATAGGTGGAGCAGGGGGCACCAATGCACAACCGGTGCCGATGGCATAGGAGCCGTTAGGCGTAGATGCTGGTGCAGGCGGCGTGGGTTAGGCCACAAAATCTACTACTACTTGTGCTTTAATGGCTACTCTTGGTTGATATTGTATGTCTAACTCTCCTGGTTCCATAACCCATTTGAGGAGCCTTCTGGATACATTTGATTTTTCGAGTATTCTTTTCAATGGTTTATCTATGACAACAAAGATCATGTAGCCTTGAAAATAGTGTCGAAGGAATCTAGCTGACGTGACTATGAGAGTGCTAGTTTCTCCAGCTCTATGTACCTTCTCTTTGCTCCTCAATATGCCCTACTTACATAGTAGATTGGCTTTTGTATCCCTTCATCCTCTGTAACAAGTATAGAGCTCATGATAGATGGTAAGACACCAAGGTACAAGTACAAGGCCTCTCTAGATATGCCATGAGAGATTAAGGGTGGTACAACAAGATAGGTTTTCAACTTCTGAAAAGCTTCTTCTGCCTCTGGTTTCCATTCAAAAGTTTTTCGAAGGATCTTGAAGAAAGGTAAACACTTATTAGTGGATTTTGAGATGAATCTATTAATAGCCACAACTCTTCCATTGAGGCGCTAGACCTCCTTCATAGTGGTGGGGGGCTTCATGTCTAGAATGACTTTGATCTTGTCCGAGTTTGCCTCGATGCCTCTCTTGTTGACTATGAAATCCAAAAATTTTCTTGATTCCACACCAAAGACACACTTCTCAAGATTCAACTTCATCCGTTAAGACCTTAGGATCCCAAAGGTTTCTTGCAAATGAGTTACATGGTGCGCTGGCACTAGGCCTTTACTAGCATGTCGTCGACATACACTTCCATAGTTTTTTCAATATGTGACTCAAACATCTTATTTACGAGACACTGGTATGTGACTCATATGTTCTTTAATCCAAAAGGGATGACCCTGTAACAATAGGTTCCCTTCGGGGTGACGAAATAGGTCTTCTCCTGATCTGGTGGATATATGCCGATCTGATTATATCTGGAATAGGCATCCAGAAAGCTAAGCAACTCGTGGCCAGCCGTGACATCGATGAGGATGCCTATGCATGGCACCACTTTTCACTAGCCTTAGTCACCATTACCACATTGGACAGCTAGAATGGGTAGATCACCTCTCTAACTGACCCATTTGATAATAGCTTCCCGACCTCTTCTTCCATAATATGCGCCCTTGTTGTAGCGAAGCTTCTTAGCTTTTGGCAGATGGACTTGTGCTTGGTATCTATATTGATCCAATGGGTGGCAACTCCAGGGTCAATGCCTTCAAAATCATCGTGAGACCAAGCACAAACATCAATATTTTGTTTCAGAAAATCAATCAATTGGCGGGCTTGATCTTCTGAGATTGAGGAGCTAATAGACTCTTCTCTCTTAGGGCCTTTCGTCCAAGACTATTGGTGTGAGCTCCTCCACTGCTTTTCCTCTCTCTAGTGTGCCGTCATCCTGAGGATCAAGTACTTCCACTTGCAAGGCCTCTTGAGGTTTTTTTGCCCTCATGGAAGCCACATAGCACTCCCTTGCCGTGACTTGTTCTCCTCGAACCTCTCAAATTCCATATGGAGTTGGAAAACAAAGAATGAGATAATAGGTGGAAGGCATACCCCTCAAGGTGTTGAATGCGGGACACCCGAAGATGATGTTGTAAGCGGACGGACAATCCAATACAAGGAAATTCACCATTATGGTGGAGCTTCTAGGCATCGTGTCTGTTGTTACTGGTAAAGTGATAGGGCCTAGTGGGTATGTCTTCACTCCTGAGAAACCAATGAGAGGCGTCCTAATGGGTTGGAGCCTCTCCCTATCGAGACAAAGACTATCGTATGCCTCCACAAATAAAATATCAACAGAGCTGTCGCTATCCACCAGGATCCTTTTCACTTGATAGTTGGCTACCATCATGGTCAGTATCAACGGGTCATCGTAGTGGTGCTGGATCCCTTCTAGATCTCTATTTGAGAATAAGATGACCTCACTGGCCTCCTACTTGTGAGACTATAGTGGGTGTGGGTCTTCTGGTTCTGAGTGCCTAACCTTTCTGACGTGCGTCTTTCTAGCTGAGTTGGAGTCACCCCCTCCTCCAAGTCCTCTAGAGATTAAATGGATTTATCCTATAGGCTTCTATTGCTCCTCGACATACATCACCACTTATAGAGATTATATGGATTTATCTTGGTTGCGATCTCGAGGTGGGGCGTGGCCTCTGTCTACCACATATTATTGTAGTTAGCCTCTCTGTATAAGGTCCTCAATATGCTTCTTGAATTCGATGCAGTCATTAGTGTTGTGGCCATAGTCATGATGGAAGCGACAATACTTGTTTAGGTTCTTACGATTTGGAGCAGATTTCTTTTTTTCTGGCCAGCACACTATAGTGTCATCTTCAATTTGGAGCAAGATATGCTCAACTGAGGTAGTGAGTGGCGTAAATGCCTATTGTTCCCTTTTGAGGTGTAGGGCTAAGGTGATCCTTGGCTGACACGCTCTTGGTCCTTCCCTTTTTACTCTCGGTTTCTCTTCTGCCTTCATAGGGCTCCTTCCTCTTCTCACCTCCACGTGAGGACTCACGCCGCCTAACCTTAGTGACGTTCTTGGTGTTCATGTACTTTTGGACCTTTGACAATAATTATGGCATGCTCTTTGGCAATTTCTTCAAAACTGAGAATATAAAGCTGGATGAGCGTAGACCTGCAATAAAGGCAATCATGGTGACTTTGTCATCTGGCTCTTCAATCTGGATAGCCTCCTCGTTAAAATGAGTGAGGTAACTCCTTAGGATTTCGACCCTATCTTGCTTGGTGTTGGACAAGTAGATGACAGACTTCTGATGTCGGCATTCCCCTATGAAAAGAGAGACGAATGAATTGCTCAGTTCAATTAAAGAACTCATGGATTCTGGTCTGAGTTTGGCAAACCAATGACGTGCAAACCTCTTGAGGGTAGTGGGGAAAACCCTGCACATAATCTCGTCTGGCATGTTGTGTAACTATATAAGTGATTTATAAGTGTTAAAGTGGTTTAACAGATCTTTTGAACCATCGAACACTTCCATTGTTGGCATTCGAAACACCTTGTTGCCCTTGGCATGCTGGTCGTGGCACCTAGGGTGTTGCGCCTCCTAGTTGCTGGAGCGCGGCGCCTCCTCGGGGCATGACTTGCTCAGCAAGTATTAATTGCAGGATTTGTTGGTTTTGGTTCACCAACAACTGCATGGTTTCCAGCAGTTGTGTTTCAACAATTGGGTTCGCAAGTAGGGGTGGGACCTTGTTATAACGTGATTGATCATTATTTTGTTGACTCACAACTCTGGTTGTATTGACCATAAAAATGTGAGTACAAAAGGGTGAAAACTAAGTCGTTTCGACAGACATCGCCAAACTGATGATGCACAAAAGTGAGTTTATGCATAATCAAACAAGAATGAAGTAAAGAGGGCTCAACATAAGAAAACCCAAAAATTAGGTGGTTCTGTCTGCGTAACCTACTCCACTAGGAATGACGACAGTGGCCAAAGAATCTTATTAATTGCGAAGTGTAGTGTGCTGAGATGTGTGTGATGCCCTCCATGTGTAGGTGGGGTTTACAATTTACAGACAAGTAAAGTTGGCTCTGAAGGACTCTAATTGAGGCGTTATGCTCACAAGGAACAAGGTGATGTCGTGAGTCTAACCTTATCCTTGTAACGGGCGACGTGATAGAGGAGTGATCTCTTGAAACTCGCTCTTCCTTGTAACGGGTGAGATAATCTTGCGGGGCTGACGATGTGTCCCTAATGACTATGTGCCCATAACTTCTTCTCCTCAGACGGAGACTCCCACGTGCGTTGATGATGGACTGGGCCTCTTAGAAAAGTGGGCTTGGCCACATACCAATTATGACTGAGTTTTTGTTATTTTGTATCTGTAATATGGGTCTAGTCCGTATCTGTAATCTAGATTTGGTCTACATTTCTAATCCAGGTCTGGTCTAGACGGTGCATATCAACTTACATTTATTATTAAAAAAATTACAACCCCGTTGCAGAGTATCTGCCAAATTAAGAAGACACATTCATCACGAAAAGACATAACCATGAAACAGTCATGATCAATACATAAACACATGGGCTTGGCTGCCTTGATGACTTGATCAAGGAAACAATGAATAGAAAACTGGCAAAAATGTTATCGTACTTCATTATCCGCAGATTGAAATTTAGACATTCTGGCACAATGAACCCATATAATTTTCATGCAACCATCCATTAGGTAATAAAACAAATGAGCACTATCCTAACTTGAACCTTCAAGCAAATAGAAAAGATTTTTAGATCAGCTTCATTTTTTGGATGAGATTGCCAAGATCAAACTAAACCAAACCAAACTAAACCAAACCAAACCAAACCAAAGGCAAATATTACAGAAAAACAAGTGAAGACAACTTCAAATAATGAAAATATGTCAGCCAGATGGGGTTCCTATTAAAAATTCAAACAGTCTTCCAATTTTATTTTATTTTATTTTTTGCTCTGTTTATAGCTGTAAAATAAAAAAGAAGAAAAGAGAGTTGAAACAAAAAAGAAAATTGCAAAAGAGACTAAACTCTACTTTTGGAAATTAAATTCACACCTTCAATCTAAGCCAAGGACACCTTTTTAACTCAAGCAAAAAATTGAACTTTGATTGATCAAAGGCATTTCGTTAATGCAAGGAACTTATTTTACAGGAATTTATTTTGTTTTCGTTAAGAAATTAAAAATAAAAACACCAATGCTAAACTGGCTAAAGAAACAAAAACGGATAAAATTTTAAACTAAATTTACAATAAATTCATCTAAAAATTATCACCAATTTCCACCACTAAAAAAAAAATCCAAGTAAAGCTAATCATCATCACAATTGCCACACAAAATGTATTAAAAAAAACCAAAACAAAATATAATCACTACTATCGCCATTAAACAAAAAAAAAAAATTCACAACAAAGCTCATAGCTAATAACACAGATAGCCCCTTACATTTCAAAAATTACACTGAGACCCCAATAGATAGACGTTGTTAACAGTATTAACCAAAAGACTATTTTACCCTACATATAAATAATTAAAAATTAGAAAAATCAAACCCATTTCCCAAGTATCATTATCTCTCTCTCTCTCTCTAAACCCCTAACACTCAGTGGCGCAACACCAACCTCCCACTATTACCAATATCCACTACTAACACCACCAGAAATTCAAACGTAGTGAATCTAACAACCAACACCTCTAAGAATATCTTACTCTATATCTAATTAATTAAAAATTAGAAAAATCAAACCCATTACCCAAGTCTCTCTGTCTCTCTTTGTGAGAACCCCTAACACCCAGCGACACTGCATCAACCCCCACCACCCCAATTTTCTCCTACTATTACCAATATCCACTACCAACACCGTAGAAAATTCAAACGAAATGGCAAATCCAACAAACAACACATCCAACGCCAAAAAGACCCACCCACAACCAATATTGCTTCCTCTCCCAATCTGAAGCCCACAACGGATCCAATTCTACACACAATAAGTTTTATTGTAGATCTGAAATTGAATCACCACCTACACATAACATATCTGGGATCGAATTCCAGATCTAATTCTTTGCTTGAGCAAAGTTGAGAATCGATTGATGATCGAAGACTTGGAAAAGGGGTTGGCTGTGAAATCTAATCTTTGGGAAGAGTGGTTATAGGTTTGGCTAGGGGTTTGGGTATTGGATTGAGATGGCATTGAAGGGGAGAGAGAGAGATGGTTTGGTGGTGGTTGGTGTCTTGACAGTTTTCGAAGCTCAGCGCAGTGGTGTTAGATGATAAATTATAAGCAATTATCTCTAATTAAATTGTATGAAAAATTATTTAGATTAACTTCACTCTAATGTCTATACTTGTCTTTTCAATATTTATTTATTTGTTTAATAGGGATTATGACATGGCATAAGGGTATTTAGGGTATTACATTAAATTTTGTTGATGATGTCATCTTATCTCATTATTTATTTGACTTCCGTTAGCCAGATGGGGTGTGATTGTTACACATTTTGAAATGTTAAGGGGTCTCAATATAGTTTTTGAAATGTGAGGGGGTTCTATGTAATAAAATTAAATGTTAGGGGTCTGAGTGTAATTTACCCTTAATTTTATGAAATTGAATGTTTATTTGATAAATTAGATGTTAACTAGTTAATTTGATGAAATAAATATTTATTGGATAAAATTGAATGTTAATTAGGGGTTGATTTGATAAATTAAATATTAATTGCATGAAATTTCATGTTACTTTGTTGTTAATTTAATAAATAGAATCATTATTTGATGATTGTGGATGTTAATTTGATGAATTGTGTTTTAATTGGATGAATTGAATGTTAATTTGATGAAATTGAATATTAATTTGATGAATTGAATATTAAGTAGATGGAATTAAATATTTATTTGATGAATTTTATGTTAACTAGTTGAATTTGAATGTTAATTTGATAAATTGAATGCTAATTTGATGAATTGAATGTTAATTTAGTGTTAATTCGATAAATTAACTTTTAATTTTATAAAATTGTATTTTAATTTGGTGTTGATTTGATAAATTGAATATTTATTAAATAATTTTGGATGTTAATATGATTAATTGATTGTTTAATTGGATGAATTTGAATATAAATTAGATGGATTGAATACTAATTTGGCGATGAATGAAGTGTTAATTGAATAAAATTGAAAGTTGATTTGATTAATTTAATGTTAACTAGTTGAATTTGAATGTTAACTTAATGAATTAAATGTTTATTAGATAAAACTGAATGTTAATTAAATGAAACTGAACGTTAATTAGATGAAAAATTGGTGCTACCATTCAATTAAAACTCAATTTATCAAATTAATTTTCTATATCATCCAATAAAAATTCAATTCATCAAATCAATACTAAAGTAACATGCAAATTTATCTAATTAATATTCAATTAATTAAATTAACATTCAATTTCATGCTAATAGACTTAAAATTCATTAAAAAAAAATTAATTAGCTCAATCGTCTCAAATATTTGTAAAAAAAATGAATTTTAATATGCTCAAATTTTAATAAGAAAAAAAAATTAATTGACTTGAATTTTAATCAAATTGTACATACAAAGATTGTTTAGGGTTTGATTAAAAATATGTCTATCCAGTGTGGGAGTAGATGATAATTACCTAAAATTTGATTTTACATTAAATCCGGTCGTGATGTTGCTAAGATTGTAACAAAACCAATTCTATTGATTGTAGCGCAAGATAAGCAACAAGATCGGTTATTTGACCGGTCCTAATTGTAACAAGATCGGTATAGTATACCGAAAAAAATCTTCGGTATAGTATACCGACCTTTTTACTCAGGTTAGTGGATTCATTGTCAAGCTTTCGAAGTGAAATAAACGCACAAAAGAGAAACAAACAACCAACCCCAATTGCAAGACAAAATATCTAAAAAAATAGATTTTTTTGGGCATGCGTCAAACAATTCAGAGCCATTAATATGAGTTCTATAGTTGCGTGACTTAGAAGCAAGACGTGTCTAAACCTAGCCTCTGAGATATGAATTTTATGATTTGTAAAGATACAAAAAAAATTAACTTTTTCTTTAAATGATAAATTTTTTTATATTATCTCTTTAAAAAAAATAAAAAATATTACAATGTAGTCCATCGTCTATATTTTTATTTGATCATCCGTTTATTTTGTGCTAAATCAACAAATGAAGAATTATAAAATAGGCGGGCGAATAAGTGAAAATAAGACGATAGACTACTTTATAATGTTTTTATTTTTTTAGAGTAATGTGAGAAAATTAATTATTTTAAAAGTACATTGATTTTTTTTGTATTTTTCCAGGGATAAAATGGATTTACCCTTTGTGATTTTTGCTTAACTCAGAAGCAAGACGTGTCAAGACCCTATCAATACATAATTTATTAACATAATTTATTGACTTAATTTATTGTGATCTTTGAATTGACTGTAAACTCCATCAAATATTAAAATTTAGAGTTAATCTAAAGATTCATATGATGTCATATTATTACATCAATAAATTAAATCAAATTTTTAAATGCAGAATTACTCGTGACTTCACGTACGTTGCAACAAACTCAAGAGGTTGTGTGTTAGAATCTTCTGATAACTGTGTGCTACACATCAAATCATGAAAGATAGACGACGAAAAAAAAATTATGTACCTTTTGGACCGTGCCTCAGAATTTGGTACTAAAATTTGGCCCAGATGGACTTGAAAAATTGATACAGAGTGAATCGACTTTTTCGGGTGGCAATGTGATATAGGTCCGGGTGTCAATTTTTTACTCAAACCCGAACCCTACTTGAATCGAATTGGACACGAATTCAAAAAAAATACGATTAGTTAACACGGATAATAAATGAGTCAAATTAAGGTTTGACACGAATAACACGATTAATGGGTACTGTAGATAGAAAATAATTATTTAACGAGTATTGTAGATTATTTTATATTTTTTAATAATTTTTAAAATAGTATTATATTAGTTGTTGTTAAATTAAATAATTTTTTATTAACACGAATATTGACACGAACCCGACACGTATCGAAAGTGATATGACACAAAAATAATACAATCAAAAGTGATACGACATAAAACTGATACAACACGACACAATTGACACCCTAATATAGGACATTAGTTTGTTTACGAAATGGAAATAAAAAACACAAGCTCTGGTGGGTGCAATGTGAGCAGTTCTCTCTCTCTCTCTCTTCTTTGTCATGAAAGTCCAGTACGATACTAAAATATTTTATTTCTAATCTATACTAATAAGATAAAATCAATTTTAAATCCATTTTTACTTTCAATTACAAGGACGGTTGAGAATTAATCTATTTTTAATTTAATGACCTAGATTTCATCTCCTTTATTACAAGTTAATCTAAAGGCTAACAATGCATCCCACACAAAAAATTTATCCCGCCCAAATAGAACTCTACCCCTACATGCTACCCACCTCTGCACTCTACCCAAACCCCTTACACAGCTACTTTATCCTGTCACCTCACACTTTCTTGTCATGGCTCATGGCTCAACACAGCTATCCAGTCACCTCACCCTTTGCTACCCAGACCCCTTACACGGCTATCCAGACCCTTTATAGTGGCGATCACTCCTCTGCCATGGCTCAACACAGCGGCGATCAACCAATGTTCCCAGCGCCGATCAACACAGCAGCCATCAGAGACAGCTGAGTCCAGGTACCTCCCTCTCCCCCTCTCTTTCTCTCTCTCCAATCGCTCAGCAGCACACACACCATTCTCACCACAATATGACCGTCACAACAGCAAACACAGCGAATTGATTTTGGGTTTACATGCTTTGAATTTTGTATATTTTTTGTTCGATTTTTTGTATTTGTGAATTTGTTGTTTGAGTTTTTGTACTGATTCTTTTATCTTCTTTCATCTTTGTCTATTCAATGTAATTTGTGAGTTGTTTTAATGATTTTTACAAGAGAGAAAAAGTTGTTGTGCTACTACATTTCAATATTTCACCAATTTGCTTCATTAGCCACCATTTCCATGAAGAATTTTTCCAAAACGCATAGAAGAATCTGAGCATTGAATTTTTCCAAAACGCATAGAAGAATCTGAACATTTAGATGCATAAATAGATAAAGCAAAATCCAATTTTTTTTTTTTTTTTGGGTCAGGAACATCCAAAATTTTTGGTACTGCCTTATTTTTCCAAAATCCATGACAATATGATTCATAAATACATGTGGTGAGATTCCCAAAAACTTTGTCGCCTATGTACATCTTTTATGATACACAATATCAGTTGTCTGAAAATGTAGAATTCTGAACTCAACATGTTTTCAGGACTCACCATGTCATGTGGCAGTTGACGTTGAACTTCTATTAATAGACTTTCATATAACTAGAAAACAAGCAATACATTTTAAAGAAAAAATAATAGTATAAATCTATAAGATAATATAAATGTTTAAATTTAATAGTTTCTTAGTGCGGTTTGTTATCAAAGGTCCACCCCTGCACTCTACACAAACATAAACACCTCTTAATTGGGTGTTTAAGTCAACAATGTGGTTTGTTATCAAAGGTCCATCCTTTGGGTGTCTTTTAATTGGGTGTTTAATTGGATGTCTTTTTTGGGTGTCTTTTAATTGGGTCTTTTTTTGGGTGTCTTTTAATTGAGTGTTAGGTTGTTTTTTTTAATTGGGTGTCTTTTAATTTGGTTGTTATAGTTATGATGAAATAGGTTTTTTATTATTATTATTATGAATGTTAGGATAGAATGAATGTTGAGTTGGTTATTTTTAAAAAAAAGAAGAAGAAATTTTATTGAATGAATATCAGAATTTACAAGACTAAAAAAAAAAAAAATTTGTTTTAACAGGAAAAAAAAAACCGTTACAAGAAACAGATTTTCTATTTCACTATAACTGACAAATCTGTTAAAAAAATTAGACAAAGCTCTTTCAGCTTTACTCCTTCAAAATGTCCAAATAGCAGTATAAGCAGCACAACATAGCCTAGCAACAACAGCTATAATAACTAAACCCAACACAACAATAAAGCAACACTACAACACATTAGATGTTGCAGCATAGCAGAGACTGCTTACAAACCAGAACTCATCCTTTATCATCAAAGACTATCATTATCCTCACCCTAGCAACTGGAAGCCTTCTCTGATCCTGCAAAAGGGCCATCTTGACCATATTAGATAGAGTAATAACAAAAAAAAAATAATTGAACAGCCATCCTACGCTGTCTAATTCTCTCTAAACTGCTTTGTGGTTGTGACCTTCTTCAATGGTTGTTGGTTTTGTCTCTTTTCTTCCAGAAGTCATGAATTCCTTCTACCCAATACCTCCATCAATAATAAACCATTAACAATAATTGTAATCTTTATATTGTAAAAAAAGTACTAAAACAAAAAGTGTTCTTCTTAGATCAAACCCATCCTAAAGTCTTGGGTAGAAGGAATAATTATTACAATTTAATAATTTAGATTGTCTCTCACTGTCTCTTGCAATCCTTGTATCCCTTAATTGACTTCCTAGAAGTGCTAAGTTTATTAAACATCGATTTATAATAAGTAAAAGGTTGAGAGTCTCATCTTATCATTCTTATGGAGATAACTTGAACTTTAGATACACCAACAATTGTAACAATGCCCAACAAAACCATTGTTTACACATGATTTCAAGGTTTTACATAGACATATGCCCTCTATATATCTCACTATATCTACATACCTCACCCAAACACACACACAACAGCAACACACACATCTGCACACAAACACACACACTGCACAACAGTTTTTGAATGTTTGTGTATAAAGAGAGTTTTAAATTTTACTTTTTAAAATTTGGATGTTTAATTTGAGTGTCTTTTACTTGTGTGTTTAATTGGATGTCTTTTTAAAATTTTGGTTCTTAATTTAGGTTGATTTGCGGACAATTGAGTGTCTTTTAATTTGGTTGTTATAGTTATGATGAAACATTTATGATGAAATAGGTTGTTTTTTTTGGGTATATTTTATAGTTATGATGAAATACGTTTAGGATGGAATGGATGTTGAGTTGGTTATTTGACTAGTGGAACTTATTGCAATGTGGTTGATTGTTCTATTTCAATTTTTTTTTTTTATAAAAGAAATGGAATAGATAACGTGGAAATTACAAGAAGCAAAAAGCCAGCACGGCTTAAACAAAAAAGGAAGCCCAAGAAGGCTTTAAAATTCCAAGACAAGGGAGAAAGAGGTGTCCAGCTGAGAACCCAGCAGAAAAACAATAAAGTCTGCTGGAAAACCAGCTGAAGACCAGCTGAACAGTAAAGTAGGCAACCCCCAAAAGGCAGCTGGAAGACAGAGAGGCCTGATCACAGCAGGCTGCCAGCAGACAAAGTACACCAGAGAACCAGCTGAGAAACCAAAAGGAGTAGAGGCAGCTGAGAATAGATAGCAGAGGCAGCTGATAAGCACCAGAAGCCAACCCAAAAAAGGCAACCAAGCAGCATCAACACCAAACAACAAAGAATCAGCAGCAGCAGCAGTTTGCTTCTTGTAATTGGGTGTCTTATTTATGTGCATTTAGTCAAATAGATTGTTCTATTTCTAAGGATTGCAATTGGGTGTCTTATTTATGTGCATTTAGTCCTTTCGTTGGACTTGCATTTATAACATGTAACTCTGATTTTTTTTATTTTGGTTTAAATTATGTAGTGACTAAAGTTCGATGTTCTCTTTGAATTGAGTTGAATAATTTATTGGGCAGTGTTACAGTTGATGTTAATGTAAACATGTTGATATTTCTCTAGGGTTTTGTCAAATGTTTTTGAAAAAATAGAAAGGGTCATATTGATTTCAATTTCTTTAATTAAAATAAATAAAGGAAATTTTGGTTTAGTTTGAAAGATTTGTTTAAATTGCAATGTGTCTTTAGGCACGATTATATTATTATTATTTTGTCTAATGATTTTTGTTTACTTGCTCAACTTAATTATACATATTTTTTTGAGTGGAGATAAAATTGGAAGCTTAGATATTAAATGGAGATAAATTGAAAATTAAGTCTTCATTCTGAGAATATCATTAACACTAACATCTTTGGACTTGCCTTTTCGAATGACAAGACGTCAGTTTCCTGTCCGGTTAATTTATGCTATGACAATCAATAAAGTCCAAGGATAATATGTCAAGTTCGTTGGGATTGATTTGCGGACACCTGTTTTTAGTCATGGACACCTTTATGTGGCACTATCTAGATGCACATCTTCGGATCGTATTAGTGTCCTCCTTTCTGAAGATGGGTCGAATTGCGCCACAAATATTGTTTACCCAGAAGTTGTTATAAGATTCTTACGACAAGTAAATGATATAATAAACAAGTTTATTTCTATTGAATTATGTAATCTTTTCAACATTTCAACTTTTAATTTTACAATGAGATTCATTCTTTGTAGAATTTGAGTGAATTTGTCAAAGAGAACGAAAGAGTATATACAATGGACCTTTGTGGATGAGGCCGGCGTAACCAGGTAAATCTACTCTTACGTTATTGCATGAAAATAACTTTACTATTCATACAATATATATATAGATATATATATATTGTTCCAGATGAACTAATTTCAGAATCAGTATCAGAATCAAATGAGCTTTTCGAGCTGCTGTATCCTGAACTATCAAAGGTTTGATTAATGACTGTGATGGACGAACCTTGCCTTTCTGTCCTTTGGAGCAGTATATCAAGTTGTTGTGCTATCTGTTTATCCTTTAAACCCAAATTTTTCCTATCTGTGGGTAGGTTGATTAAGGGTTTTCCCAGTTTCTTAACAGATGGTCGTACCTCATCAATTTTGGTTTCAATTTAATCTAACTATTTACCTATGGTGATTAGGCTTTGGTTAGTAAAATTGTTTTGTTCCACAATTCTTTTTTCCATTTTTGTCAAATCATTTTGTTTTGGTGTTTTCTTATCAGACTCATTACTGGGAATCTTAAAAGGAGAGGCTGTAACAGTTTTGTTCGTGTAATTGAAGGTGATGGTTTCTACTGAAGGATGACTAGAGGAAACAGTTGTATTTTCTGTCTTCCAATTGTGCTTGGTTACTACTCTTACTTCTTTGTGGAAGTTACTTAAGTAGTCAGCAAAGGCAATTTCAAACTCCAATTTGTACATTAATTTTACCCAATTATGTTGGATTTCTTTTTGTTTTTTACTACTTAAACTTTCAAATCCTAGTGATAATCCTAGATTTGAATTGTTTATTTAGTTTGTAAATGTCAGGCATAAATAATTCTTTTTCCCTAGTGATAATACACAGGTGATGGCTAATTGGGGCTTCTTCACCTAAATTACCTTTAAAATCACTAGCAGTGGGAGAAGAAGATAGGGTAAAGTCATCTTTCTCTATTTATTTGAATTCTGTAAACCTAGACTGTAAATGTACACTTATGGGAGTGTAAGAGGGTTTACTAATGGGGGAGGATGAGTTGGCGATCCCTTTTAGTTTAAATCTCCTCTCTAGGTCTTCTGATATTTCCTTATCTCTTTTGGAGATACTGGAATGTACACCAGATTTTCTTCCCTCATTAATTATTAAAGGTGGGTTAAACGGTAAAGATCTACTGGATCTTGCAGAATCAAAGGAGATTGTAACTCTCTCATCAGGCAATTGCTGGACATTTTCTAGGTCAGTGGTGGTGGACTGGTCATCTTTATAATTTTCATTTTCGACTAACCATGACTCAGGGAGTTCGATGTCTTTCCAATAAAGTTTTTTGGGAACTTGAATATTGGAATTACTGGTACTGGGCTGCATCAATAAGGTGCTTTTTTTAGGACTTTTCTTTAATACACGCACATTCATGTTAGTGGTAATGCATTTATAGTAAATCCTATTGATTCAGTTTCAGTTTTCCAATTCTGTGATTTCTCCTGAAAGCTTTATTCCTAAGGTCTGGGCTTTAGGAGTGTTTTTGCATCCTAAACTTAAGGTGAAGTCAGGATAACAATCAAAATAAACTGGTCCATCATGAAGGCATGTTTGCATTAATCCTATGATGCTGGGTTTATATGTTGTAAACCTAGCATCTCTAAGGGTTAATAAGACAGCATTATTTTTACCAGTTTGAATTAAAGGTTTAATGGCAACCTGTACTAATCCTAAGTGAATAAAATTAAACCCTTTAGACTTGTGCTTTTTGAGCGTTTCTCTACTAAGGAGTTGACAAATTTCATCATTATTTTTTAATGCATAAACTGACTCAATGGTCTTGACCTGCAATTCTTCATTGAATGCTTTTGACACCCATGAAGTCTGGTAAATTTCTCTACGGGGGACTTTGGGTATATTTCATCCTATCCAATTAGGTTGGGATATCTCACACTCATATTCTTCTTCATTAACTATATTAGGTATAGTGCTAGATGAAGATCTAGATGAGCTAGACCTAGAGTTAGATCTGAATAATTTACTCATTTTTAAATCTAGATTTTTTAAATTTTAAATTACCTATTAAACCTAGTCACTTGATTCATACCCCCTAACATACTTATCCTCAGTTTCTCGCCTAGAATCCCTGGACTGCCACACCTGCACTTACAAATGGGATAGACAAAAAGGCTTACACACTCTTGGATAGACAAAGGCTAGGTGACCAAGTAAGACTAAACAAATAGGTGATTTAACAAATGAAAATATAGAGATTTTAAAACAAGTAAGAATATGCAAATGAAACACTAGAGGTAACTATCCAGGCCGTCAAATGGCTCTGATACCAAAAGGGTAACAAGTGCGGAATTGTATGAAGTGTGAAGAGAATCACAAGCTGTAGGTATAAATGTTGAAGAAAATGATTTATAAAAACATACAAATTACAATACAGAAAATGATTTGGAAAAATCAAAGGACTCAAATCCTGAAGATCAATTTGAACCTGAAAATTTAATTAATCCATTTAGCCGCAACAGAACATGTTCTCAGGGGATACCCGTAACCTCCACCTCTCGAGTGAAAACCTCTGGTTTCACGAACCTGCCACCTCACAGTGGATGCTCACAAACTAATGATGATAATAGGATTAGTTAAATTAATAGGATTAGTGTTCAAAAATGGCATTCTAACATCAAAATCATCATTAATGATAATTTTGAATTAGAAACCATAGCCCTAATTGACACTGGTGCGACGTAAACTGCATCCCGGAAGGATTAATTCCAACTGTATTTTATGAAAAAACAATGGAAAAGCTTAGTTCTGCCAATGGCAGTAAAATGAAAGTTAAATACAAACTACCAAAATTTTAGTTCATCTGGAACTTCCTCCAAAAACCCGGGGGGGAAGAAGGATAAACAAAAAATGAGTAGTATTTTTGCCTCAGATAAGGCAAAACAAGAAGCTGATTTACCACTAGCATTACCAGCTCCTTACCCTAGCCAATTATCAGTCCAACTGACAAATACACCCCAAACCTCTGTATCCAATAGATACCAAGTTTTGGGAAATCCAAACCCAACAAGGTCAGTAGCCCAATCAGCATTAGTAACCAGGCCAGTAGCCCTGCCGACTACCCAAGTTTACCCAACCACTTTTACACAAATGGCCCAAAGACCGCCCACTAGGCAAATGATTAACCCATATGTTCCCCACCATGTTCAAGAAGGCCCAAAAGTTGACTACCTCAAGGTCTATACATAGAATGTATGTGCCATTGAACCTCCTTATACCCACATCACCAACCCAGAAGTGTTGGCCCAGTCTTACTTACCTACAGGATGGACATTTATCCCATCAGATCTTGAAAAAATCCATACCTATTATCAAGATGTCCTATATTACACTAAATCCATTATCTCTAAGGCAATCAATGATAAGAATGACCCAAACAAGGTTATCTATCATTCTTTGCATATTCTAAACATTATTTCTGTCAGTGACTGGGGCTCTCACCCTTCTTTACTCAGAGAGCTTCCTTTTCATTCAAGACCTTTTAATTACTATGACTACAAAGAAACATAGTTTAAGGTCTTGCTCCACTAGAATGCGGACTACTCCCATTCCTGGTTCCTCAGATTTGATAAAGGTTTCAAGAGCCAGATTCCTGTCTGGTTCGCACAGTGGTGGTATATGCACGACCCCACTACTGGAATCTTTCCTGTTGATCTCCAAGATCAAGTTAATATCTTCTCATCGGTTTACCAACCTAGTAAACACGAGAGTCAGTTTCTTTTTTTACTAATGTTTGTTTGCATGTACAGAGTTCCTTGGATCCTTAAGTGAAAATGAGAATTTACAGGGTTTAACCTAATTAGGCAAATCTATGCCAAATGGTGGCGAAAGTTCCAGCAACAAGAATTCATTGAACTAGTCCAAAAAGACTTCCCAGTCAGAATACCGACCCCAGTAGCGGTACCACAAGCCTTACCTCCAGCAACTCCAGCCAAGATAGTTGCACCACCTCTCACGGCTTCAGAAAAGCCACCGAGTTCAGCATAACCTCCCGCTGTCAAGCAAAAAGAGAAGAAATCATCATCTAAGGATTCCTCATCTAAGTCCAAAAAAATGTCCTCCAAGAAGAAAAAGAAGGCAGCTTTACTGTTAAAGCTTCTTGAAGACTCAGACAGCGACAGTGACTCGTCAACATCTTCCCAAGGTTTAGTAAACCTCCTGGACACCCTCCAAAATGCCCAGAATCCATATGAAGATTGTGATGATCTCACTCCTGATTTTGGCATCCCTGTGATTCTTACCCTTACTTGTGATAGCTTCAATCACTACTTTCTCATCAAAAAAAGAAAAGTTGTCTGTCACATGTAACGATAAGGCATCATACCGACATCAGGCTCTTTCCCCTAATAAAGTAGCCGACAATCATCATGCACATCTGCTTTCCCACCGAAAGTAGATTTCCCAGACAACAACAGGGCCCACTAGTCCCTTCAGCTACCTTACACTCTGTGTAAAAGCATTTTACTCCACCTTTTTCACCAAAAGCAGAAGGTGAAACACTTTTCCCAGAGTTAAAGCAAAAGGAAAATATCTGCCAATTATTCCCTAGAACGACCTTACCCCTATATAAGGTCTTCTTCAGTTTCATTTCAAACAAGTCGTTTCAGACTAACACTACATGCCTGTAAACACTTCACCCTACCTCTCTGATATTGTAAGCCTTCTTCATAATGCAAAAGAAGTGCTCATCCCTATCCTCACTTCTCCACTAGACCACTAGTTCTAGTGTTGTAAGTATTTATTTTTAATTTTCTGTATTGTAATTTGTATGTTTTTATAAACCATTTTCTTCAACATTTATACCTACAACTTGAGATTCTCTTCACACTTCATACAATTCCGCACTTGTTATCCTTTTGGTATCAGAGTCATTTGACGGGCTGGATAATTACCTCTAGTGTTTCATATATATATATATATATATATATATATATATTGTGTTAATTTTATTGTTTATGTGAATAATTTAGGTGGTCGCGCATTCCCTCCATTGGGTAAAGTGCGTTCGTGTTGATACGAGAACATTAAAGATAGTGATGAAGATAATGTTTAAAGGGATGAAGAAGACATTTAGGAGAGTTATTGAAAGATGACATTATCTTTGAAAAATCTCAAACGATCTGCAATCCAGTACCGACCTGTCAACCTTTAACGATTACTAACCCACCATTGATCAAACAATTGTTTAGGTGTGAAAGGATCTCTTACTGAGGATCTCTATATTTCTTTACTTCTCATGCAGACACACAACACACACACACAATACATGCACAAACACACACACACATAACTATAACCAATCAAACACTTGCAAATTGAACTCACACACCATTATTCTGCCACTAATAAAGATTTATGATTAAAATCATTAAGCAAATGAACCATTTGTTGAAATGCTACTGAGAAAGACTTATTTGGTTGTAAGTTTTTCTCTACACTCTTTCATATCTTTTCCTAAATAAGTTGGTAATTTATTACAATCTCTCTAAATTCTTACCTATATCAATCTAAATCATCCCCCCCCCCAATTACATACAAATGTGTGTGCTCATTTGTTTTTTAGATAATTCAGGGTAATGAAATTGATGACAATAATTATATTGAATCCAACTAACAAAAAAGTAAGGGGTCTTATGCTTTGGATTTACAATTATTTTATTTTGCCTCACATATTTCGATAATATTTATATTTCAAATATTTTCAGGTATACATTGAAGGATACTTGGTGTAAGCTATCAAAGAAGATGAAGTTGTTTCTTTAGTTGTGCAAGTGTGTATTTTTTGTGTTCCGTCTTTTGTAAAATTAACTAATTATACATGGTTATGATGATTTTGGGTATAGAATGATGATTGTTTTAGTAGTTGGGCATGTATTGATGATTGTGGTGATACGATATATTATGATGATTGTTATTGACGACTGTAAGTTTTGTAGACATGTTTAGATTTTTTTGAACTTCTATTTTTATAGGAAACTTTGCCAAAATTTCTTGAAATTAGTAGGGACTAGCTTGATGCTTTGGTGGTTAGATATATGTTGATGATTGGATATACATTAATTATTGTGGTGGTATGATGAATTATGATTGTTATGTCTGATTGTAAGTTCTATAGACAGGTTGTTTTAGGTTACAAAAAGTCTTTAAGTAATGTATTTTTTGAGTTTTAATCTAATTTTTCGTTACGTCGTGCCTTCAGATACGGGTAATTACTAATATATCTTTATTTTTTAGCTATTAAAAAATGGGCAAACAAAATTAATGACTGAAATGCATTTTGTACAGATAGTGAGGTACAGTAGCATTTTACACCTATTTCACTATCCAAGCCTTTTCTTTTCTTCATCAGCTCTTATTAATGGGTAATGCTATGTTTATCAAAAAAATTTATTAAATTTTCATTTCAAATAATGTGGCATAGTTTTTTACTATTAGATAAATAGGTCTCATTAATATTTAATAACGGAGATTGTATCATATTATTTAGGATAAAAAATTTGATAAACATTACATTTTCCTTTATTAGAGTATCTCCAACAATAGTAATTATTTTAGTTACCTAAAAAGTAATTTTTTCTATTTTAGCTACTCACTTTTTCAATACACACTCCAACAGATTTTTTATATTTTTCACTACTCCTTTTAAATATTATTTATCATCTTTTTTGTATTATATTTTTTGGGAATAGTGAAAGGGAGAAAGAGAGAGAACGAAAGAAATGAGAAGAAGAGAAAGAAAATATTAATAACAAATTTTACCTATTGTTACAGTGATTCTCTATATTTAGCGAATCACTGTAGCAGAAATGTATTTTAGAGCATTTCAACCTAATTTGTTGGAGTTGGATTTTATACTTTGAGTAGTCAAATTTTAACTATTTTTCTTCTTTACACCATCTATTGGAGATGTTCTTAATTCATTCAATGACGTGAATCGCCACTACTACCAATACGTACGAAGAGCTAATCTAGGAGCTAAACTATAATGATTCTAACATTATTTAGAATCAAGCAAAAAAAAAACTTCTTTCTAGATTAAATTAAGCTATTTTGAAATTGAGTCAAAACCTTTTGAATTTTTTAGGATCAATCTCAATCACCATAATAAATTATTAATGAATCCTAAAAAGTTGTACAATGATCCCCAAAAACTTTTGTATTGTGTTTGGCACATAATTTTTTTTTATCATTACTGTGGAATTTTCCTTCTTTTTTGAAGTGCAATACCTTACCCCCAATATTTTTTTTGAGTAAATTTCATTCACACTCCTTATAAATAGATCTAAATATAATGACACACCTATTTTTTCTGAAATTTTATTGCACTTCCTTCTAATTCTTATGTTCATTTTATTTAGACTCTCACATGTTAAAAGACGACATCCTCACACTAATTCATGATGATTTCATCATAAATTAATTTTTAAAATACAAAATTTACCCTCTCTTTCTCCTCCCATCTAATCTAACCATCTGTCTTTGTGGTTTACCTCATCTGCATTTATCTCTCTTACTTTATTTCAACAATTTAAAATTTAATACCAAATTAACACCAGATTAGCATCATATTATATATGTTTAAAATTTAATTTCATTAAATTGACAAAAAAATTACCTTTAATTTATCAATTTATATTAAAATTCTATTAAATTAGTACTAAATTAATATTCGATTTCATCAAATCAGCTAGTGGCTAGATTGCACATGTTATAACGATTTGGGTTAAAAAATGAAGATATGTTGGTTTTTTCTTTGAGGGTTTGCTAACAGGGCCGGCTCAACAGCTTTAAAAAAAAAATCATGGGCTTTAAGCTCCAAATTTTTAGGTACATTACTAACCCATAAAAAAATTAAATATTTAAATTTTAAACCCTAAAAAAAAGGCACCAAAATATTAAGTACAATCAATATTTTTATTGTAATAATTTGGGATCATGATTCAATTCATCTATACTACTTAAAAAAATGAGAATACTTGAAAAACATTTATATTCCACTTTTACCCTTAACTATTGATATAAAGTCAATTATATCCCTCAATGTCTTTTGGTCTTCTTTTAGTATGAAATTAATTATATTTAATTTTTTTAATCTATAATCTATCTATATCTATACTACTTCTAATCTATATCTATATCTATATCTATATCTATATCTATATCTATACTACTTCTAAATGTACATAAACATGAAAAACTTTTATTTTCCCATTTTAACCCTATTTA
>JAHQCQ010001495.1:0-21783 GCA_023539305.1 Ilex asprella
GAGAGAGAGTCTAGCCCTACTTGTTATACCCGACACAAGTTTTCTTCCATGCAACCATGCAACTCAAAGGGGATCTTCGATCCACTTTTTCTCAACCCCATATACCAACCACCAAACAAGGTGTTTGATTAACCATGCATACCACAAACCCAAACTCATGACTTATGCTCATGAATGTGATGCTAAAGTCATGCCCAACATGCAATGAATGCCAAATGAACAACTTAAATAACATATCAAAATGTATCATGGACAATTATATCATATACATATAATCTCCATAATTTCATCACAATGTCAAAACATCAACTAGCATGTATCAACATTTATATTCAACATAATTGACTAGCATGTTATTACATAATCTAAGTCAATAACACACTTAAATCACAAGGCACATGATAGCACATAACAACCCACAAAAATCAACACAAAATAGGCCACAAAATCAGTTCGTAAAGTGGCCTAAAAATAGTCTTTAAAGTAGCCTAAAAATAGTCCACAAAGTGGCCTAAAAACAGTCTGCAAAGTGGCCTAAAAATAGTCCATAAAATGGCCCTAAAAATAGTCCCATTTTTGCCACTAAAACAGTCCAAAAACAAGCCATTTGGACAGCCTCTATGCATCCCATAAACAGCCCCTTGAAGCCACAATTTCAGCCCCTTAGGATAAGAATAAAACAGTCCAAAAACAGCCCTAATTAGTGCACAAAACAGCCCCTAGACAGCCCATTAAACAGCCCCAAATTCAATCCAAAATATAACCACATAACAGTCCATATTTTCAGCCACAAGGGAGTGCACAAAAAATCTCCTTAGGGTGAGAATAAAATCCAAGTAGGAAGAACCCTACCTCTTGTAGTGTGGAGGAAGTGATAGAACTTCCAAGAACACTAACAATAGCTCATGAACTTGATTTCTCCAAAATATTTTCTTTGGATCTTTGGTAAAATCCAATTTTATTGGTACGTAGACGTAGCCCTTGTCACGTTGATCGACTTTGGTTCTTGGCTCGACGGATTCCGACCGACGAAACTCCGACAATCGACGAAGAAAGTTTGGAAATCTCACTTTTTCTCTTCTTTTCTCTCTTCTCTCTTCAAGAACATGTGGATGCTGAACAATGGAGATATTTATGCCTAAATATCTGATTTAAGTCAATATTTATAGTCGCAAATGAGCGGTCCACATCGCACCGCATATTTTTGACTTCCGGGTTCGTTTTTCATCCCGAAGTGATTTATTACATTCCGTGTTTAGTCCAAATTAAATTTATTGGTACTTTAGTCTAATCATACTTAAATTTTAAAATATTTATTTTTGAAAACCATTGAGAGGTCATCCGCCACTCAGTCATCTCAAACGACGTGTAAAAGGTTCGACTATCTCAGAATTCAACGAAATTCGACAAGGTGACTAGATTTCGCGACACGAGTCCAACGGCGAACTCCGTTTCCTCGTCCGAGGTCTAGAACATGAGTATTTTAAATATGCATTATAGTAGCAAATTAACATTTTACCCTTTTTCGAAAAAGTTCAAATTTACTAGTGTTTCACAAAAACCTTCTAAAAAACCAAAAAGTAATGACTTCTAGTGTTATAAATAACATTGTTTCTCAAATTCCTTTCACACTTTTTTCCTCCACTCTCACCCATCTCTCCAAATCTTTACCTCCCTCTCATTCTAATTGTATTTCTCTCATTTTGTCCTTATCTCTAACTATTTTGTTCTCTCTTTAAGACTCTAATTAATTTATTCATGTGTAAGATCCCGACTTCGTAATTGTACCCAATTAATTGTCTAATCCCATCCAATCTCTAAAACTACTAAAACGTTGAAACTAAACCACACCAAAATTTTATTTCCAAAATTTAAATTATAAGAAGCAAAGAACAAGTTATTCTAAAAACTAAAGATTTGGCTTTAATCCTTCAATGGATTAAACCAATTCTTATTGCATTTTATGGTGTCTATCTAAAATGTACTAGCTCCTGGAGACAATGTTGATTATCTGATAATACTAATGATCCAGCAACTCAGACTTAAAGATCCATTTCAATAAGAAAGACAAGTTTAACCTAAGGAAGACCCATAAATCGGCATAGGATATCCAGTCCCCACGGTAGTTTTAATTTCTGATGTATATGTAATTTGAATGAAAAAATGCACAATGATTTCTAGAAATTATCATCCAGCTCAACCAGCAAATCATAATCATCCTGCTCCACATCTTTTGTGAAAAACAACCACGCTCCTCCTCCTAGGTACAGGCAACCCAAACTGATCCTCCTATAAAATTAGCCTTCCTGACAAATGCATAAATGACTGTGTTGAAAACTCAGTATATGTAGCAGTTTGAATAGCACAAGAAGACAAAAATCAGCAACCCCATTGCCTTCTCTATAAATATATTTAATCTGGCACTGTAGAGTACCAAACAGCTGCCAGTTTGCTCCATAAATCTTTGCAATCTCCAAGGAACAATTACCTTTCTCAAAACCATGTGTACAAGAACCTGAGAATCAGATTCGTTTAAAAGTTGTTGATCCTCTATACCATGTTGTATAAACAACTTCAATCCATCCAGTAAAGCCCTACACTCTGCCTGTATATTAGACCCTAATCCATAGAAGGCAGTAAGAGCTTTCATTAAATGCCCATTAGAATTCCTGATAATCATTCCTCTCCCAAACAAACCACTGCTCCTTTTATAGGCTCCATCCACTTTTAACTTCAGCATACCATCAGGAGGTGGATCCCATTTTACCCATAAAACTTTATGAACAACAGAAAAAGGAATGACAATTTTCAGATCTTGCAAAATTTCTTTTCCTTTCAAATCATCAACACTTCCAAGCTTAATAAGCAAAACTTGCCACCTAAATGCACTTACCACTTGCAAAAAAATAGCATAGGCATTTAACTTCAACCCTTCATACCTCTTTCTGCACCTCTCTTTCCCCAAAGCCCTAAAAATTAGCATAGACATCCCTCTGATCAAACTATAACTCAGAGATTGATACTTAAAGCTTCTTAACAATCTCAAAAATTTACATATAGGAGATTCTCCTTCAAAAATTCCAAATCCCATAATAGCAGACATGAGCAAAAGAACAGCTAATAAACACATGATTAACAGACTCTTCCTCCATGCCACATAAATCACACCTGCTGATCATTAAAACCCCCACACCTCTCACCTTATCATCAGTAGTGAAAGCAGGTCTAACTAATTTCCAAGTGCATAACTGTGCACTGGGAAAGATTCTCTGATTCCAAATACTCTAAGCTATATTACTTTGCACACCCCTTTTTCTGATCTACTGCCATGCAGACTTCACACTAAAATAACAAGAATTAGAATGCCTCCATATTTTCTTATCAGACTTATCAGATAATATCACCCCCAGTATTTCTAATCTTATATATTAACAAAGGATTAAGCCACTCAACCACTTCATCCAACTGTCATCCTGTACCATTCCACAACTCACTCACCTTTGTGAAACTCAAAGGCAATCCCTCAGTTCTGAGAATTAAAGGACCAGTTTCTTCACACCAAAAATCCACACTCTGGCCATTTCCAACTAAGACATTAGAATTTTTTATCACAAACTCAAACCTAGGCCTCAGAGACTTAAAGCATTGACTTGCCCCTGTAACCACACACCTCAGCATATGTTTTCCTTTTAAAAAATTCTCTCTGAAAACTTTGGCCCATAAAGATTGACCACACCAAACTCCCCAAACCTATTTGATCCAAAATGCAGACTGGACATCACTAAAACTCCTCAATCCTAGACCTCCTTCAAATCTAGGCTTAGAAATATTTTCTAAAGACACCTAAAGCCTCCTTCTAGCATCCAACTTACTTGACCAAATGAAGCCACAAATTAAAGAATTTAATTTACTCAAAATTCCTTTAGGGATGTTTGTACAGGCTATCATATGTAAAGGAATAGAATTAAGAACCGATTGGACCAAAACAAACCTTCCCATACCAGATAAAATCTTGGCATACCAACCTTCAATTTTGCACCTGAAACTCCTCACCATCTCCTCAAAATAGCATTTCATTAACCTACCTCTTATCAAAGGACACCCCAGATAAGTGAAAGGGCAAGATTTAATAGGAATTCCCACCACAGTAGCCTGCATGTTCCTCCTAACCAATGAAATTCTCTTGGAGCAATACATTGAACTCTTTAGTCTATTTACTTTCTGACCAGAGCAAGACTCATAAAGATTAATAAATTCCATCACATTTACCACAGACTTCTTAGTACCCCTAAGAAACACCAAAGTGTCATCAGTAAATAATAAATGACTAGCCAATGTTTTTAACCTACTAATATGAAAATGAGTCACCAATTTCTGTTCATCTATACTCCTTAATCCTCTACTCAGGACCTCCGCAGCAAGAATAAACAAGGTAGGGGACAAAAGATCCCCTTGCCTTAGACCCCTGGAATTAGCAAAATAGACAAACCTCTGTCCATTTAAACAAATTGAAAAGAACTAAATACTTAAACAATTCAAGATAATCTGGATGAAAGCACTTGAAAATCCAAAACTACTTAGAACCTTCAATAGGAAATCCCACTCAAGCCTATCATAGGCTTTCATCCACCTTTTTATCACGTTCAACAACTAAAAATTGCCCTAATGCCACACAATCTGCAATACCTCTCCCTTGTACAAACTCATGTTTCTCCTCAGAAACCAAAAGAGGAAGAAGAGTAGATAATCTGGTATTAATCAACTTAGTAAAAATCTTGTATAAGAAATTACATGAGCTGATGGGTCTGAAATCAGAGAATGAAATAGGATTATCATTCTTAGGAATTTGAACCAATAAAGTAGAATTCACTTATTTAGGCATTAGTCCTCCTTTTAACGTAAAATTCACTGCCTGCCACACATCTATCTTAATAATTTCCCAAGCAAACTGAAAAAATCTACCAGACAAACCATCTGGTCCAGTGGCACTCTTAGCTGCCATGGAAAATACCACATCCTTTATTTCCTCCAAAGAAGCTTCACCAATGAGCCTTAAATTCTCCTCATCACTGACCAACTTAGGAATCATGGAAAAAATCTGATCATTCATCACATGCTCTTCTGACTTATATAAATCAACATAAAATGCTCTGCAACTTAAGCAATATTCTGATCCCCTTTAACCCAAACTCCCTCCTTATTCTGGATTCTAGAGATTTTATTCCTCAGTACCTTACTCTTAGCAATGGCATGATAGAACCTCGTATTCCTCTCTCCATGTACAACCCATTTAATAATCGACTTTTGTTTCTAGTAAATTTCTTCTTTCCTCAGTAAATCATCCAGCTCACACTTGTAACTCTCAAGCTCCAAAGCTTTAGAAGAAGAATAATCTTGATCTAAACTCAATTCATCCAATTTGATTTAGTGTTCCTGAACTTTAATATTATCAAACAAATTTCCAAACACTTCTTTATTCCATAGCTTCATGTGTGCCTTCAAATACTTCAGCTTTATAAACAGATTAGACATAGGATTATTAGAATAATGACCACTTCAATTAGCTGCAATCAAATCTAAAAATCCCTCATGTTCACACCACATATCTTGGAACCTGAAATATGATATTCTCTTCTGGATTGGCTCATTCATAATTTTCAAAAGGAGAGGACTGTGATCAGAAGACCCCTTGGCCAAACGAACTACTTCCAAATTTTCAAACTTCAGATTCCAACAAGCATTGATCAGAGCTCTATCCAACCTTTGCTTCATTCTGATACACCCTTGCTTGTTATCACACCAAGTGTACATATTACTAGTGAATCCAACATCTAACAAACCCCTGTTATCCAAGAAATCACTAAATTCCCCCATTGCTTCTAATGAAGGAAGAGCCCCTCTTCTTCTCCAGTGTTTTAAAACCAGGCCCGGACATCAACCCGGTGAAGGGACCGGGTCAATGGGTCACTGGTTCAACCGTTGGGTCACTAGTTAGACCGGTAATATAATAAAAAAATTAAAAAATAATTATAAATAATAAATAGGCTAAAAATCACAATAATTATAAAAATAACAGTCTAAGATACAAAAAAAATAGATCAGATTTGATACCACTATGAATTTGATTTGTGTGATACCAATAATAGCATAAACCAAGTAATTTAAGACCAAATTGCAAGTGAACATCTATGGCACCTATCAAAAAAAGAAAAGAAAACATTCACCAAAATTTGATCTTAGATCAAGCAAACACATAGACAACAATAATAGCATAGATTTCACAAGAAATTTAAGAACAAATTCCCATTGTATATCTATAGCACCTATAAAACAAATGAATAGATACATTCAGAGAAATTTGATCATATCACAATCCAAAAGTATGAACCCGCACATACAAAGATAAAAACAAATTATGTACATAAAAGCCCCAAATCATATATATAGAAATAGGTCAAAAGGAACTCAAACTATGAACCCCATTTAAAGATATGAAAGAAAATCAAACACACACCGCCACAGAAGCTTCATCTATACAACAACTTATGAAGAATTTGTACGACATAGTATAAGAGAACAAACAGGAGGATAAGTAATTGCATATAGTGAAACAAGAGAACTCACAGAATTGGCAAAAAAATGGGGACAAGCTTTTTGATGGAGTGCAGGAGAACACAGGCCTAGAAAAGGAAAGAAACGAATCTGAAACCCATTATCATCATCAAGCAGGTGGGTCAACCATCACCACCATCCACTGAGCACATGCACAGCAAACTCATATGAGCTTGCTGCTCGAGCCTCGTGGTCAGTCGTTGTGGTGGACTGTGGAGGGTGGAGGCTGTTTGTGGTCTCTAGTCTGAAACGATTTAGGGCAAAGACACAGAATGGGAAAAGACACAAAATGCCCAAATGCTAAAAAAATATCATATTTATACTAAACAAATTAAACCGGCCAGTTTTTGTAAACTCGTCCAGTTTTCACGAATTTACCGGTTTTTGACCGGTTCACCGATTTTATCCCGGGTTCTTTGCTTAAACGATCCAATTACAAACCCAGCCCAGTTAAGGGACCGGTTCACTGGGTCAACCCGCCGGTCCAGGCCGGGTTTTAAAACACTACTCTTCTCTCCTCAGAACTCAGCACAACATTAAAATCCCCAACTAAAATCCAAGGCACATTATAAGGGATGTCAATGTCAATCAAATGATCCCATAAAGGTCTCCTAAGAGCAAGATCACAACTAGCATAGACGACTGAGATCCAAAAAACCTCATTATTCATAAAAGACAATTCCATAGTAAGGACTTGAGCATGCTCAAACAATTTCTTCACTTTAAGTCTACCATCCCATAAAATCCAAATGTTCCTTTCTACAAGAGAATTAAAATAGAAATGCTCTAATCCAATACTCTTAGCAAACAAATTCAATTTGGACACAAGTAATTTTGGTTCCTGAACTGCAACCAAACATACATCATGCAACTTAATAAGCTTCTTCAACCTCCTCCTTTTGGAAGCTTTCTCACCGCCCCTCATATTTCATGAAAGCAAATTTATCATGAATTCATAGATTGGCAATCACCACTAGAATTTAATCCATTACCTTCATTCTCCTCATTAAATGAACTATCAGAGGTATTATCAACAATCTCAACCCACTGACTCTTTGAGCTGGCCTAATCAGAGTAATAACCCTTATCAGGAGGAACCCTTTCACTTACCAAGCCAAATTGATCATCCACAGGACCCTCATAATCATGTCTTACTCCATATTGGTGATCTACTAAGGAGGAATCCAATGAGGGAGCATATAGCACCCTACACTCCCCTAAATTCTCAGTACCTCCAATCCTACCAGTACCACTATCTTCACCAGATCTCACATTACTCCTCAAAACTTCATCATCGACCCTCAGATTATTATTAATGTTACTATCCTCATTAACAAAATTTACATTTCCCACATGAGGTTCCAAATCTCTACCCATTGAATTCAAAACACCATTATTTCTATTATTACTCTCCACTGATTAGCACTAAACATTGCATATTTTTATATGCTAATCATGCTTATTTGATTGTTGTTTGACTCTTAATTTAGAGGTGTTGCATTAATTGAGGTCATGACATTGATGTTTTGTTTATGCAGTTAAAATGCGCGAAAAGAAGCCCCTTAAAGCTTTCCCACATTGCTTGGGCCTAATGGGGGCCAAAGGATGGCTTGTGAAGAGTTTTGGAACCAAGAATCAATGAAATAAGACAAGGCAGCAGAAACTGTATCGGTACGCAGTACCTACTGGAGTTCGAAGTACCGGTATGCCGTACCGGTACGATTTGCCTGACAGGCCTATCTTCTGCTGTGCTTCTCCACTTGCTTTGAGGGCCCCACCAACGGTTCTCCCCCACTCCTCTGACACGCCCACAAGACTATTCATCATGTTCACACTCCTCTTTGGACCTTGGGAGCTTCAGCTATAAATGAGGAGTGATAACCCAGTTGGGTGATGGACACCACCTGCGCAACCCCTGTCCAGCCCACCATAATTCATGGGCTGATGTTGGAGGTCACTTCCTGGGCCTCCTTGCACGTTTTGGAGCCAAGAGCACAGGGAGTTTAGGATGTATTTCATTGTATTGAATATAGAGAGAGAAGCTCTAGGTGTAGAAGAAGATGAATAGTAGTTTTCTAGAGAAAGTGGCGTTTTTCATGTATTTTCCATTGCATTGGCTTGTAATCTCTTGTAAGGATTTCTAGAACTTCATTTAATGTCATTAATGCTAGTTTCTTGATGTTGGTTCTTAGTTTAATGCTCTCATTAATTCTCTACTATTAGTGTTCGAAGTTCTTCATTTTTCATAGATCTAAAAATGGTTTTTCATCTCTTTCATTCCTAAATTAGAAGTTATTGCATTTAGTTACTTTAGATCTTCATTTCATTACAATGCACTTCCTTTTCATTGTTATTTTCATTTTAAGTATGAGTAGCTAAATCCTTTAGTTGGCAAGACCAAGGGGAACCTATACTTGGGTATATGATTTCAACTCATTTTTATTTCTCTCTTCAAAGACCAATGGTTCTGTTTGACTGGGTTGAAGGTGGATGATTCGGTGAGTCTTTGATAAACCGTAGGCCTAGTCACAGTTTATGCTTAGATACTCACCGGCCTCATCCTCGACTTCCCACGAATCAATCGTTCATTTATGCTCGATCGGAGAAATGGTTTAAGTTGAGATTATATACCGAGTGGAGTGACCTCTTGGAATTTCCAACACTTGTTTTTCTCATTACATTTTCATTAGCACACACTTCACCAAACAACTCTCAAAAGAATAAAGATTTTTGACTTTCACTTTCACCAAATCACTTCCATCTTGATTTACTTCGTTCCTCGTGGATACGACCTTGGAATACTCTTCCAAGTAAAACACGACCCGCAAAAGTCTCCTTGCGATTGGGGAGCATTTTTGTGTATATACACTCCACATTTACATCATCCCATTTCCCTTCCTCCTTGCCCTTTCTTTTGACACTATCCCAAGGGGAAGAAATCCTTCCCTTCGCACATACATTGCATATTTTGAGGGATAGTATTTAGGAGTTAATGGAAGCAAGGTAAATAACCAATCTTTTTTGGCGCCGTTACTGGGAAAGGCAAGTGTCAAATCAAGGAGGAGATTTCCGAACAATGGAGGTAAGTCATGTGATCCTCATCATGGGTTGAGGTACGTTGTCTCGTGTATATATTCTTGTTTGTGTATAATTTCATTTGTATTTATTTTATTGCATGTGGGGAAGGGACGACCATTGCCGATTAGTTAGACAACCCTTAGGCCCCAACATGAACGTTGACCAAGATCCACCCGAGGATACGGGTGATAATTTTGAAAATGCGGGTGTCAACCCAAACATGCATGTGGGTGGGAATGTTGATAATGTTGGTGCAAACCGAAATGACCAAAGGGGTGGGGAATTGCCTGAACTTAGGATGCCTAACCCAAGAATGCACTATCCCTCTCCCGATCAATTTGATAATGTGAATGCCAACCCAAACATGCAAGGGGGTGGGGGATTGTAACCTCCAAGGATGCCCAACCCAAGTGTTCATTTTTTCCCACCTTTGAATGAGGGGAACATCCAACTTGACCCTCCAGCTAGGACAATGCGGGAGTTCCATCAACCAACCCGTAGCACTACACCATCATGCATACTTATTCCCGTCCAAGCTCATCTCTTTGTAGTCAAACCTTGAATGTTGTAACTACTCCCCAAATCTCGCTGGATCGAGAATGAAAACTCGTATAATCACATAAGGTCCTATGAGGAGATGGTTTCAACCTTTATCCAAAATTATAACATGGAGGAAATATCGAGGTTGAAATTGTTCCCTTTCTCCTTGGATGGTAAGGCAAGGATTTGGCTTGATTCTTTGGCGTCCCCGACCATGTTATCTTGGGACCAAATAGTTTCATCTTTTTTGAAAAAAAATTTCTGGTTTATAGAACCACTTATTTAAAAAAAGAAATCCAAAATATTTCTGAAAAACCCAATGAGCAATTCTACCAGTGCCGGGATCGTTACAAGGATTTAATCCAATCCATTCCACATCATGGGTTTAAATCATGAAAATTGGTGAGTTTCTTCTACGAAGGAATTACACCAAACCATAGGCAATTCATTGACATGATGTGCAATGGTGAATTTTTGAACAAAGATCCTGATAAGGCCCTTAACTACTTTGCTACCTTGGCCGAAAATGCACAATCTTGGGATCTTAGGAACCCAAATGATGTACCTAGGACATTGTCGGGTAGTAGCCAATCACAAAGGGGGGATATATGACTTGAAAGACTGGAGGATCTACTTTCACAAATTTTTAAATTGTCTAAGAAAGTAGATAGCCTTGAGGTGGATAGGAGACGAGAGGTGTCTCATGTGTCAAGAGTTGAGGAGTCTTGTTCTATTTGTGGTGGTGTTGACCATTCCACATCAGAGTGCCCGAGCATTCCGGCCCTTAAAGAAGCATATCATGAACAAGTCAATGCCTTCAACCAACCTAGGCAATCATTCCCTCTTAACTCCAACACTTATAATGCGGGGTGGCGTGATCACCCTAATTTTAGTTAGAAGAATGAGAACCCTATCCCTTATGGCTCAAACACATACACATCACCCGCACCTCGTAGGCAAACTCAATTTCAATCCCAAGGTCAAGGGCAAGCATCTAGCTCCCAATACCACCGGGCCAATCCACAAGGGTACCAATCCAATCCATCTCACCAAGGTCCTCCCCAACAAGCACCATCTAATCCTCCCAACTACCAACCTCCTCATAAGAGAAACTTGGAGGATGTGCTTTATAATTTCATCCAAAACCAAACCACTTTCAACAACAATATCTCGGCTCAACTCACAAAGATCACAAATTCCAAGGGTCAACATGTGATTGAGTTGGCCGAACCCACCTAAGAGAGTTGTGAGCAACTCAAGGTGATTACTACCCTTCGGAGTGGCAAGAAAATTGATAAAACCATTGTGCCAAAGGTCTCACCCGATGCCACATTGCCATTAGAAAAAGAGACTAAGGGTAACGCCAATGGGGGTGGGGTAAGTGAGAAGAAAGAGAGTGAGGCGGTTGAGAAAGAAAAGGTGATTGATGAAAGTGTGATTGTTTCTCCTATTCCTGCCCCTTTTCCTAATCGTTTGAAGTCACCGGTCAAGGTGGCTAATTATACTGATATTCTTGAGATGTTTAAGCAGGTGAAGATAAACATCCCATTCCTCGATGCTATAAAGCAAATTCTATCATGTGCAAAGATCTTGAAAGACTTGTGCACGATAAAAAGTAGGCTCAATGTTCACAAGAAAGCTTTCCTCACCGAGCAAGTAAGCTCAATTTTGAGGACAAACACTCATCCAAAGTTTAAGGACCCCGACTGCCCCACCATTGCCATAACCACTGGAGATTGTCGGGTTTAACAAGCATTGCTTGATTTGGGAGCAAGTGTCAACCTCCTCCCCTACTCCGTGTATCAACAACTCAAGCTTGAGGAATTGAAACCTACTCCAATCACGCTGCAACTGGTGGACCATAGTGTTCAAACACTAAGGGGAGTAGTTGAGGATGGTTTAGTACAAGTGGATAAATTTTACTTTACTGTTGATTTTATTGTACTTCACATTCACCCTGTTGCTAATCTTAGCTCCCAAATTCCTGTAATACTTGGTAGACCTTTTCTTGCCACATCTAATGTTGTGATTAACTGCAGGAACGGTCTTATGAAGCTAGCATTTGGGAATATGACAATGGAGCTTAATGTGTTCAACTTGTTCAAGCAACCGGGGGATGATGAGGAAGCATATGAGATTTATCAGATTGACACTTTGGTAGAGAAGCACATGGAGTTAATGAGTATTTTTAATTTGAGAGAGGAGGAATTTGTTGATATGGAGGAAGAGGATGAGCAAAAAGAATTGGAAAGTTTGAAAGGGATAGAAATGTGGATCCCTACATTTGAAAAACTCTCACACCAAGACAAAAAGATATTCCCATCCGATGTACACAAACCTAACTTGGAATTGAAGCCATTACCTTCCCATTTGAAGTATGCATATCTTGGGGAAGATGATTCATTTTCGATGGTGATTAGTTCAACGTTGGATGCAAGGCAAGAAGAAGAGCTCTTGGAGGTGTTGAGGAGACATAAAGGGGCAATTGGTTGGACAATTACAGACATAAAGGGAATAAATCCCACCATTTGCACACATTGGATCTATCTTGAGGAGGATGCAAAACCATCCTGTCAGCCACAAAGGAGATTGAATCCGATCATGAAAGACGTGGTGAGGGATGAGGTGTTGAAACTACTTGACGTGGGCATTATTTTTCCAATTGCCGATAGTAAGTGGGTTAGTCGCTTGCAAGTAGTACCCAAGAAGTCGGGAGTCACTGTTATGGAGAATGACGAGAACGAGCTTATCCCAACAAGGGTGATCACAGGGTGGAGAGTTTGTATTGATTACCGGAAGCTCAACCTGTGTACAAAGAAAGACCACTTTCCAATCCCATTCCTTGATCAAGTGCTAGAATGAGTAGTGGGGTATCTTTTTAATTGCTTTTTGGATGGATACTCCGGCTACAATCAGATAGAGATTGCCTTGAAAGACCAAGAGAAAACCACCTTCACTTGTCCCTACGGTACCTTTGCGTATCGTTGCATGCCTTTCGGGTTATGTAATGCCCCCGGAACTTTCCAACGTTGCATGATGGGGATCTTTAGTGACATGGTGGAGAAGATTGTTGAGATATTCATGGATGACTTCTCAGTCTTTGGGGATTCCTTTAATGGGTGTTTGAAAAATTTAGAGAAGGTTTTGGAGAGATGTGAAAAGAAGAGTCTGGTTTTGAATTGGGAGAAATGTCACTCCATGGTGACACAAGGAATTGTTCTCGGGCACATCATTTCGGCGAAAGGAATAGAAGTTGACAAATCAAAGGTGGAGGCCATCTCCAACCTTCCTACGCCGAAAGTCGTCCAAGATATCAGATCGTTTCTGGGCCATGCGGGTTTTTACCGTCGTGTCATTAAAAATTTTAGTGCATTGGCCCGAACTTTGACCAATTTGTTGTCTAAAGATGTCCCATTTGAATGGTCGGATAGCTGCGAGACATCTTTTTTAAAACTCAAAAGTATGCTTGTCACACCTGCAATTATGCTACCACCCAAGTAGGATTTACCTTTTGAGCTGATGTGCGGCGCGAGTGATTACGCGGTTGGCGCAGTGCTCGATCAAAGGGAGGATAATAGACCATATGTAATATACTATGCTAGCAAAACTCTTAATGAAGCTCAAATGAATTACACCACCACGGAAAAAGAATTGCTAGCAGTAGTATTTGCATTAGATAAATTTCGGTTTTACATCATTGGTTCACCGATAGTTTTTTATACTAATCATTCTGCTTTAAAGTATCTATTGTCTAAGCAGGATGCCAAACCAAGACTTATCCGGTGGATCCTCCTACTTCAAGAATTTAATCTGATAATCAAGGACAAGAAAGGAGTAGAGAACGTGGTGGCGGACCATTTATCTCAATTAGTGGTGCAAGAGGCCGATGAGCACATTCCTATCCCTAATTCTTTTCCCAATGAGCATTTATTGTCAATTCATTTTATTTGTCCTTGGTATGCTAACATTTGCAACTATCTTGCGATAGGACAAATACCGCCACGGTGGAGCCCTAAAGATAAAAGGATATTTATGGCAGACATGAAGTATTTTTACTTCAACAATCCGTACCTGTTCAAGTATTGCCCAGACCAGATCATGAGGAGATGCGTGCCTGAAAATGAACAGCAGAACGTCCTTGCATTCTGTCATTCCAAAGCCTGTGGTAAACACTTCTCGGCAAAGAAAACCTCGGCCAAAATTCTTCAGTCAGGTTTTTACTATCCCTCCCTTATTAAGGACTGTATTTCATATTGCAAGGCACGCGACAGATCCCAACGATTGGGTAGTGTGACTCGTCAAAATATGATGCCCCTTTCCCCGTTGCTTGTCGTTGAAATATTTGACTGTTCGGGCATCAATTTCATTGGCCTATTCCCCATGTCTTTTGGCTACCTGTATATTCTTCTGGCAGTGGACTACTTATCTAAATGGGTAGAGGCTATCCCAACCAAGACTAATGACCACCGGGTCGTAGTTAAGTTCTTAAAAGAAAATATTTTCTCAAGGTTTGGGATGCCTCGTGCAATGATTAATGATGGTGGATCCCATTATAACCTTTAAAAGTCCTAAGTGATCTAGAGAAGCATGGGAGGTGCATAATTTCAAAGAAAATGATGAGTTATGTCTTATTATCTAATGCACTAGCATTCTACTCATGAGACTATGCCAAGGCCGCTTCATTTTCACATATGAACTTCATTTTTGGATTACATGTGAGCACTTTGTTTTGAACACAAGATTCTATATAACATGTACACATGGAGTGCATACCAGGATAACTTGAGTGCGTTTACTGTTTAATAGTGTCCCTTGGTGAGTTTTGCATTGAAACTGAGATTGTCTAGCCTTTCGAATGTGAATTCTATTTTGTAAATGCCCAAATTACTTGTTTAATTCACATGCGCAAAAGTTGAAAATTAATTTGTAGGTGCATATTTCAGACTAGTATCTAAGACTAAGGTTTTGCTCATGTTTGCTTAGTTCAGTCATCTGAGAAATGCATTGGACAATCCATTCTTGGGAATGGGGGAATATTGCTCAAGTTGATGATATTGGACATGATTTGGGAATGTTTTGTTTATAATCTTTATGATGTGCATTGTGGATGATTATTTTGATAATTGAGTTAGAAATTCATGCCCTATATGTTGAATGCATTCAAGGAATAAATCACCTTACAATTCCGATAATAACATTGGGTTTGATGGTTCAAATTGTGGTTCAATGAGTGGAGTACATTTTGAGGTCATAAATTGTGTGGAAAAATGTCTAGGAGGGTCTAGAGTTAGATTGGATGGATGAGGTATGCTTAGCCGGTGTTTTCTGGCATCAAGCAGAAACCGTACCGGTACGCAATATCGGTAAGCCTAACCTGCTAGTGTTCGAAGTACCGGTACTCAGTACCGGTACGGAACTGTACCGGTACTGCGTACCAGTATGATTCGCTTGACATTAAATGTTTTTAGGGCATTGCGATTTAAAACTGTCGGTGACCCTTTCTTTTCCCATTTCAATCCAGCCCTAATACGCCTCCCCCTCACTCGAAAAACCTCCCAATCATCCAAGCCCCAGTTGCTCTCCCCTCTTGCAACCCTAATCTCTTTCTCCCTCTCTTCAAATGACGAATTTGTGCAACCCATTCCCAAGAACAAACCCTAGGTGCCAAATCCCCCAATTTCTCCATTTCTCTTGAAATTCTCGAATCACTCCAAGGAATCTCCAATGACTCGTGTTCTTGAGGTAAGTCCCGATGCTTTTGATCCAATTCAAGATTTCCTGTGTGCTTTGTTAATGTTTGTTGTGATTGGGGCAATGGTGTTGGGAATGGCCAGCACCAAGAGGCCTGGATCCAGTCCCCCACCACCTGAGGAGCCTAGTAGTCGGAAGAGAGCCGGTGAGGGGACAAGTGAGGGGACAAGTAAGGATCCAAACGAGCAAAGAAAAAGGGCATGGAGACTGGCACGTCTCCAATTGATTGAGGAGAAAGGAGTGACCTGTGAGCGTCAACTCGATCGCATTTCACTCACCCCTATACATCCGGTGGTGAGAATCATTGAAGGGTATGAGATGAATTTTTGGTTCAATAAGGTTGATGGGTATAATTTGAAGTTGTGTAGGGAATTTTACCAGTTACTTAAGGTGGTTGTGGAGAATGGTGGGGAGGTTTTGAAAACAAGGGTCAGGGGCAAGGTTATGACAGTGACCACTGATGTCATTGCCACCCTATTGGGTAACTACCAGAGACCACCAGACTTCCCACCAGTTTACCCGAACAATGTTACCAAAGCCAAGACCAAGGCAGAGTTGGTTGACCTAATGTATGAGGATCCATCAAAATTCAGGGGAACAGTTTTGAGTGGAAGGTTGAAGCATGTGTATGGCCTGTTGAATAAACTTCTCCATTATAATTTACTTCCAAAAGCCTCGGAAAAGAAGCCAAATATGGAGAAGCTTGCTCTCTTGGATTCTGTCGTGTCTGGCATAACGATTGACTTCGCATTAATCATATGGGAGGTAATGAAAGATTTTGTTGGGACAGAGAAGCCAATGACTAATTTACCATATGGGAGTTTGGTGACCCGAATGTGCAGCCATTTCCATGTTAAAGTGTATGCTCACGAAAAGATCACTCCTCCCGAAACAGGGGCTATAGGCAGGGCCAGTAGCCAGAAGAGAAAAGCTATGAGTCGAGAAGAAAGGGCTCCAGTGGATTCTGATGAGGAGGAGTTTGTACCGACTGCTCCCACTAGGCCTTTTAATCCCATTCCGGTACGCTCAACGCCCAAGCGTCTTAATGCATTGGAGAGAACAGTCCAAGGGATTGACGCATAGATTCAGGTTATGTTGACCATGCTAAAGGATATGTACATGCATACCTTCCCAGGGAGGTCCATCCCAGATGCCCCTGCTGGCCCCTCTACTTCTACAGCAGTTGAGGGAGATGGAGATGCGGATGAGGATGATGAGGATGTGACAGAGGAGAATGAAGATTCTGATGTAGAGTAGGATGCATTAGGGTTGTGTTTTGTTTTTAGTTTTCTTTCTTTTTGTTTTGAATGAGAGGTAGATAGAATGGAGTCGTAGGCTATTTTGTATCTTTTGTTGTCCTACTTTATGTACTCCAAATTCTGAACTCATGAATGAACAAACCACAGTTTCGGATTCAATCTTGCTTATGTTATGTTGTAATTGCATTATGATTTTTACTTTTGGATTGTTCTTGATTAATGGTTGACTTGTTATAATGATTTGAGTGTTAGTTATACTTATTGGTTTTGTTTTAAAATTATTGTTTGCTAAGGGACTAGCAAAACACAAGTTGGGGGTGTGATTAGCACTAAACATTGCATATTTCTATATGTTAATCATGCTTATTTGATTGTTTTTTGACTCTTAATTTAGAGGTGTTGCATTAATTGAGGTCATGACATTGATGTTTTGTTTATGAAGTTAAAATGCGCGAAAAGAAGCCCCTTAAAGCTTTCCCACATTGCTTGGGCCTAATGGGGGCCAAAGGATGGCTTGTGAAGAGTTTTGGAACCAAGAATCAGTGAAATAAGACAAGACAGCAGAAACCGTACCGGTACGCAGTACCGATACGCATAACCTACTAGAGTTCGAAGTACCGGTACGCTGTACCGGTACAATTTGCCTGATAGACCCATCTTCTGCTATGCTTCTCCACTTGCTTTGAGGGCCCCACCAACGGTTCTCCCCCACTCCTCTAACACGCCCACAAGACTATTCATCATGTTCACACTCCTCTTTGGACCTTGAGAGCTTCAGCCATAAATGATAAGTGACAACCCAGTTGGGTGATGGACACCACCTGCGTAACCCCTGTCCAGCCCACCATAATTCATGGGCTGATGTTGGAGGTCACTTCCTGGGCCTCCTTGCACGTTTTGGAGCCAAGAGCACAGGGAGTTTAGGATGTATTTCATTGTATTGAATATAGAGAGAGAAGCTCTAGGTGTAGAAGAAGATGAATAGTAGTTTTCTAGAGAAAGTGGCGTTTTTCATGTATTTTCCATTGCATTGGCTTGTAATCTCTTGTAAGGATTTCTAGAACTTCATTTAATGTCATTAATGCTAGTTTCTTAATGTTGGTTCTTAGTTTAATGCTCTCATTAATGCTCCACCATTAGTCTTTGAAGTTCTTCATTTTCCATAGATCTAAAAATGGTTTTTCATCTCTTTCATTCCTAGATTAGAAGTTATTGCATTTAGTTACTTTAGATCTTCATTTCATTACAATGCACTTCCTTTCCATTGTTATTTTCATTTTAAGTATGAGTAGCTAAATCCTTAGTTGGCAAGACCAAGGGGAACCTCTACTTGGGTATATGATTTCAATTCATTTTTATTCCTCTCTTCAAAGACCAATGGTTCGGTTTGACTGGGTTGAAGGTGGATGATTCGGTGAGTCTTTGATAAACCGTAGGCCTAGTCACAGTTTATGCTTAGATACTCACCGGCTTCATTGTCGGCTTCCCACGAATCAAACGTTCATTTATCCTCGATCGGAGGAATGGTTTGAGTTGAGATTGTATACCGAGTGGAGTGACCTCTTGGACTTGCCAACACTTGTTTTTCTCATTACATTTTCATTAGCGCACACTTCACCAAACAACTCTCAAAAGAACAAAGATTTTTCACTTTCATTTCCACCAGATCACTTCCATCTTGATTTACTTCCTTCCTCATGGATACGACATTGGAATACTCTTCCAAGTAAAACACGACCCGCAAAAGTCTCCTTGTGATTGGGGATCATTTTTGTGCATATACACACCACATTTACATCATCCCATTTCCCTTCCTCCTTGCCCTTTCTTTTGACACTATCCCAAGAGAAAGAAATCCTTCCCTTCGCACATACATTGCATAGTTTGAGGGATAGTATTTAGGGGTTAATGGAAGCAAGGTAAATAACTAATCATCCACCTCAACAAAACCAGCTTGAATATTAGCTAACACGGCAGGAGAGGAAAATGAAAATACCTCTAGACTGGTATCAACATTAGAAGGATCACCAATCACTTTTTCCCCAGAGCTTGGAATAACAGTAGTTCCCCCAAACCCATTCACTTCTTAGAACACTTGAGGAACATCAGAATTTAAAACCTCAACTCTATAACCCCATGCTCTTGTTGGTTGCTCACATCCAAATCCATTTGATTAGATTGATTTTTATCAGCAATTTTCTCCAAACCCCCACCTTCAATCACCACATTCAAAATCTCAAAGCTATTGCCATATAGACTTTAGTCTATATTCCCTTCTTGGTTTCACCCTCTATTCATCCCCAACAATAGCTTTCCCTTTCCTATCTTTCTACCCTTCAACATGACCAAAGTCATTTACATGATTGGATATCTCCTCCACATTAACAGCCACCTCCTCCATTTTTTTCCTCTTGCACATCAAGTCATTGTGTCCCTGCCTAAGGCACACAGCACAATATTTGTAATCTTTCCCATACATAATTCTCTGCCAACGACCACTCACACCACCCATGTCCAACTAGAATCTTTTAGGATTTGTCACCAGAAGGTTCATTTCTACACAAACTCTAGCCACCCCAAGCGTAAAAAATTGTAGAGTAGAATTATCAAATACCAAAATCCTACCTATTGTGCTCAAGACATCCTTCAAGCTTTCCCTGTTGAAAAGATGAACTGGTAACCTCGGAAGAGACACCCAAACAGGAACAATAGGTGGCTTAATCCCAGAGTGGAACTCAAGAACCACTTGAAAAATCTAAATAAGAATCCCTCAATATACATTGTATCCTTGAGCCAAACCTTCACATAATCGTCATAAAGAGCAAATCTTATCAAGACATGTCTAGGATCAAGCACACCTATAGAGAACTCACCTTTCAACAGCCATCTCGAATTGATGAATTCCTTAATAACACCTAATGAAGGTTTTCCATAGGCACACTTGCCTATTAAAGTTTGATTAAATCCTTTCGATAGTTCCTAAGTCTCATCTAGAGACCAATACATCCCAGGCTCTCCATTGTTATAGACTACTCTTTTTTGCAGGTTTCAAAATATTCACAGAGGAGAAAGATCCAGTCAAAGGATTATAAGGAAAATTTTGATCAACTTTAGCCACAGGAACACTCGACTGAACACCAGGAACATCAATATTCTGCACATTTGGAGGGATCTGAGTTTCTGTGATAGTTCGCACAATCAAAGGGTTTTGAGAACACAAAGAAAGCTAGAAGTTCAAGGATGTCTGGGGGTTTAGAATGACCCCATAAGAATTTTGACTACTCGAAGAAGGTATTGGGAACTGAAAACCAAGTCCAGACGAAGGGATCTGAGACTTTGGAACAGTTTGAGCAATCGACAAATTTGTAGATCTTGAATGATTTGGGAAATCAAATGTTGTTTGAGGATTAAGAATCAATGTAGGAGGCATCGAATTGTTCATCTCAACACCAGAAGGAACACTAGAGTTGTTTACAAACATTGGAATTGAGTCAAACTTGTCCTGCAAGCTAGCTGAGTTCGAGCTGTTCTTGAACAAATATGCAAAATTTTGAGTGATATCAAGGGATTTTGTGGGAATCTGTTTGTGATTTTAATCAAAAGACATGTTTCAATCCCCAATAATCAATTAATGAAACAAAGAATCAATAAAAACAAAGAAATTTGCAAAAAATCGAAGACAACTGTAGCAAGAATTCTACAGAAAAGTCAGACCTTCTCTCTCTAAAATAGAATAACTACCTCTCTAAACCCTAAACCTTAAACCCTAAATCCAAAATCCTAAACCCCAAACCCTAAACCCTAAACCCCAATCCCCAATCCCTAATCCCCAAATCCTGAACTGCAAACCCTAAACCCTTTTTTTTAATTACGAGATTTTATTGAAAAACACCAATATTACCAAAAGCAAAGGAAACAAAGCTTTAACAAAAAGAGAAGACCAAAATTTGTTTTAATCCTTCAAAAAAAGAGACAAAATAATCGTCACCATAAGCCAAGACTTGCCAGGAACATAGAGTAGTTGAATGGCCCAAAAGAACAAGAAAACCAAGCTGGAAAGCCATTAAAAAGCAGCAGAAAACCCGCTAAAAACCAGGTGAGCTTAACTGCAAAGCACCACATATGAATGTGGCAAAAAAGGAGGACAACCAGCTAAATAATTTCAAAAAACTAGCTGATACAAACTATAAACCTCCAACAAAAATCGAGGAGAAAGCCAAAAAAAATCAGTTGAAGAAACCAGTTGCAGCAGTAACTAACTGTTCACGTGAACAGTCGCGTGAACAATACCTTGACAAACAAAAACCACAGCTACATTAAATAACCTTTGCAGCATTGATTACCTAAATTAGCAGATCCAGAACCAGAAGAATTGAGCAAAAATAACATGAATACCAGCTACATAATACCGTAGATGCCCAACAGATCTTAAAACCTACAAAAAAACTTGCACTGTCTTATTAGATGAAGTTAAAGTGACCATCGAATTACAAAAACCAGTGAGAACAACTGAAAGAACACCATCTGAATAGTGCGCCCCAGA
>JAHQCQ010001496.1:0-21761 GCA_023539305.1 Ilex asprella
TAACCGTAATAGGTCAATTTTGATTAGTTTAACTTTGTTTAACTAACACAATTGACCTATTAACTTAATTAAATCATGCATTAATCAAGATTAATCAGATAGTTATGGGCGTCATAGCTATTAATGCTCGGCTTGAGGTAGACCTAGGGGTAGACGAGATCTTGTTCTGCTACGACCTAAGGCTAGTTGCTGGGGGAAGATACTACCTCAAATCCAGGGACCCCTCAATGTACCTGGTCACTCACATGCCAGACTCGGACAAGGGATACTTTGACGATCTGGTCATGCTCGGCGGAAGCTAGGAGAAGGGGATAGGGCCCGAGTATGACAAATTGTACTGCCCCAAGGTGCCGAGAGATGAAGGTGTGTTGTGCATTAACTGAAATTTGCTCGGTGTTGTCCAATTTCTGTCTCTAACCTCGTTTCTTTTCTTGCAGAAGGATATCGGCGTGATTCGGCTCAGCCGTTGAGGTCACAAGTCAGATTTGACGACTTGTTGAAGGTCTGGTCTTCTAACCCCGACAACGAGTTCGCCCGAGCAGGTCACGTCCTACTTGGCTACACCCCTTCTTACAGCCGATTTTCCCAGATTCCCCCGCCGTTTGATCCTAGACGTTGGGAGGATATCTCATCTTCCGAAGAGGACGTCGAGAGAACCCCTTCACCTGCACCTTCCCCGCCAGAAGAGATGTTTAACATTCCTCCTCTCTCCGTCGCCGACATGGAAGCAGCTTCCTCTCGGCGGAGGAACAGGCTCTCGGGACTAGGAAGGTCCCCGAGCACGGGCCCGATCATTCCCTCACCCTCCGGGCCAAGCTTGGATGCGCCCCCTCCTCCTCGTCGTCGTCAACAAACTGGGCGAGCCACTGCTCCAATAGGGGGTCTACCCCCAAATCCTCCAGCTTCCCTCCCCAAAATCCAAACAAGGGAAAAACGACCTCGGGACCCTGAGGCACAAGAAGAGAGCCGACCCTCAAAGGAGCGCCGACAGAAACACCGCCATGACGCCCCGGGGCCATCCACATCCGCCGAATGGGTCTGCCAAGCCGAGACCCGAAGGGGGCGTCCCGTTTTGGAAGCGGACTCCATCATCCAAGACCAAGAGGTGACCTTGGCTGTGGCAGGGACCCTTCATTTCGCCGCCGACATGAGCGTCCATATGGGCCAGACTGACAACCGGCTCCTTCTGAGTGCTCTCCAGAGCAATTTGGTGGTAAGTTTCATTCTTTCAATTGTGCCCCGTTTCTTCGATACTTGTCTAATTGCTTTTTATCTTTCTTTCTAGGCCTGTCAGCAGATGGAGGTCATCATTGAACGTTTTTGGGAGCACAAGCAGGCTGCGAGGAATGTTGACCGAGTGACGAAAGCCAAAGACAAATTTGTTAAGAAGGCGGAAGCGGCCATGACCAACCAGACTAAGCATCTCGCTGAGATGATCTGCCAACGCGACGCCCTGGACGCCGAGCATCAGAACCTGAAGGCGAGTGAGGCCGCGGCTATCAAGAGGGCAGAGGAGTGTGAGCTCTAGGTCTCGATGGCCGAGGGCAAGGTTAGGAATCCGAGGGCATTATTAAGGACCTAACTGCCCGGGTGGACGCCTTGATGGCTGAGAAGGCAGAGGAGGACCAGAGGCTACAAAGTGAGTGCCGCCGAGTATGGTTGGAGACTCAGGATCAAATGGTCCCCGCCTTCGAGGAGGCCAAAGAAAAGGCTTTTCGGGATGGTTGGGTGGCCGCTCTGCATGCCGCCCTGGTGGACCCGAGAGATGAACTTTTCAAGAGGTACAGTGTTCCCGTTGTGGAAGATGCCGAGGTTCACCTGGAGGTGGCTAACGCCGAGGGGGCTAACATAGCCATTACTGTAAGTAATGGTTCAGATAGTCTTTCTCCGGTTATCGTCGGCCAAGATCTTGACCATCCCCCCTCGCCAGCTGAAGAACTTACAACCCACGAGGCGAGCTGATCCCTGCGGAAGGCTCCCTGCTTGTTTCTCCTTTTTTATTTTCAATATGTACGCTCCTGGGGACGCAAAGCCCTATTTTGAATTTATAATGAAATTTTTGATCATTCTCCTAGTTCTTGGCATGGATATAATTCACCTTCATGCCGTTATTTCTACTTTACATGTGTTCTTTCGCCTTTTCTCTCATAAATGTTTAGGAAATGAACCATAAATGTCATAATAATTAAGGCAACGAGGCTTCCTGTACTCATCGGGGTCGAGGTATGGACCCGCTGCCACACCACCATAATAATCAAGGCAAGGCATCATGTACTAATCGGGGCCGAGATATGGACCCACTAATACGTAATCACAAGTGATAAATAAGGTAGCAAGGCTTTGCGTACCCGTCGGGACCGAGCTATAGACTGGCCAGTTCAGACATGTTAGCATGAGTGTAGGGAATTTAATCCGTCATTCCAGTGTTCTAAGATCCACTGGAACGACTCCGAAATCTTTTCCATGAATGTAGTGTGATCCTCGCACCGAGGATGGAAGACGAGCAAATTCTTTAACTGCTGATCTTCACTACGCTGTCACCAACCTTACCCCATGTTTTTCGAAAGCGTTCCTACTCTGATGGGGTTTCACTGAGGGGTCGTTTCGAGTTACATAGTGAAGTATCCCCCTTTTCAAAGGGTCATTTTCCATTCAGGAGACATGCTCCTATCACCTAGTTAATACTGGGGTTTCTCGAATTTTATCGAAAGCGTTGCTTCAGGGTGGAGCCTTGCACCCCTCGGGGCCACGCCTCTAGCAACCGAGAGCTCGTCTTATACTGGTTTTGAGAGCGTAGCTCCAAGGGAGGAGTCTTACACCCCTTGGGACCGTACCCTTAGCAACCAAGAGCTCGTCTCATGCTGGTTTTGAGAGCGTGGCTCAAAGGGAGAAGTCTTACACCCCTCGGGACCGTGCCCCTAGCGACCGAGAGCTCATTTGTAGTTAGTTTTGAGAGCGTAGCTCCAAGGGAGGAGTCTTACACCCCTCAGGATCGTGTCCCTAGTGACTGAGAGCTTGTCTCGTGCTGGTTTTGAGAGCGTGGCTCCAAGGGAGGAGTCTTACACCCCTCGGGACCGTGCCCCTAGCGACCGAGAGCTCGTCTCGTGCTAGTTTTGAGAGTGTGGCTCCAAGGGAGGAGTCTTACACCCCTCGAGACCGTGCCCCTAGCGACCGAGAGCTCGTCTCGTGCTGGTTTTGACCCTGGCGTGAGGCCGGCAGAAAATAGAGAATTGAATATGGCTTAACAAAAGTATTTTTTCAGGTTTGATACATTCCAAGGTCAGATTACATCATTGTCACCCATATCCTGCAGCCTGTATGCGCCGGTGCCTCCCACAGCGGTTACTCTGTAAGGGCCTTCCCAATTGGGCCCGAGTTTCCCTTCGGCGGGTTCTCGAGCAGTGCCAACTGCCCTCCTCAGCACCAGGTCTCTAACTTTGAAATTCCTTGCTCGGACCTTCCTTTGATGTTGTCTCGATAGTTCACCCTGGTACTTGGCCAGCTTGATGGACGCTAGTTTTCTCCTTTCTTCAGCCAAGTCGAGATCTTTTGCAAGCATTTGGTCATTGTTTTCCAAATCAAATGCCTAGCTTCGAATCGTCGGGAGCCCCACTTCCAATGGAATAACAGCCTCGACCCCATATGTTAAGGCGAATAGTGTTTCGCCCGTCGAAGTTCTCGGTGTGGTCCTGTAGGCCCATAGCACGTTGAGCAATTCCTCGGTCCACTTCCCTTTTGCTTTCTCAAGCCTTTTCTTGATTTCGGCCAAAATAGTTTTGTTGGATACCTCTGCTTGCCCATTACCCTGGGGATAGGCTGGGGTAGAGTAATAATTGCGTATTCCAAATCCCGAGCAAAATTCTCTGAACGGGCCACTATTAAACTGAGTGCCGTTGTCCGAGACGATGGCTCTAGGAATTCCGAACCGAGTGATTATGTTTTGACACACGAATTTCTTTGTCTCAGCATCTCGGATACGGCTCAAGGGCTCGACTTTGATCCACTTCGTGAAATAATCTGTCGCCACCAATAGGAATTTCTTGCCCAAAGGGGCCTTTGGGAGCAGCCCGACAATATCTATCCCCCATTGAGAGAACGGCCATGGGCTAGTCAGTAAATTCAGGTCTCCTGCCAGCTGCCTGATGATGGGAGCAAATTTCTGACACTTCTCGCATTTCCGAACGTACTTCTTTGCATCTTTCTGCATGTAGGACCACCAATATCCTTGTGTCATTGCTCGATGCGCCAGGGATCTACTTCCCGTGTGACTCCCGCATACGCCGTCATGGATTTCGTAAAGCAAAGGTTTCACTTTGTCCTCGGGGACACAGAGCAAATGGGGTCCCAAAAAGGATTTCCTGTATAGTTTTTGATCGGCGGATATCCAGATCCTGGGAGCCCTTAGCTTGATCTTCCTTGCTTTCCTGGCATCCTCCGGGAGCACGCCTTCCATCAGGTACGCAATAATAGGTTCCATCCAGCCCGAGGGAGTGGACGGCGTCTCTATCGGCAACATTTGCTTGCAACCAGCTTCTTCTATGCTCATTTTTTCTTGGTTTTCAACAATGATACGCTGAGCTATCTTAGAGGCCAATGCCGAGGGTAAGCAGGCTAACGCGTCAGCATGGTTGTTCTGATCCCTGGAAATTTGGGACACTTCTACCTTCTCTAATTTCTCCATCCTAGATTTCGCCTTTTGGCAGTACGCCTTCATCCTAGCGTCCCAAACCTCAAAATCACCACTGATTTGGTTCACCACTAACTGAGAGTCACAGAAAACCTGCAGCTGTCAGACCCCGACCGAGTAGGCTATATCAAGCCCTACCAACAGTGCCTCATACTCGACTTCGTTATTGAACGCTTTGAACCCCAATCTGATTGCTCGCTCTATTATAAATCCTTCAGAATTATCCAGTACCACCCTTACTCCTACTCCCTTGCGTTCGAGGAATCATCGACGTGAAGACTCCAGACTCTAGAAGTATCGACCATCGGTGGGGACTCGGGCGCAGAGAACTCGACCACGAAATCAACGAGGATCTGTCCCTTTATTGAAGTACGAGGTTTGTATTGTATGTCGAATTCTCTGAGCTCTATGGCCCACTTGTCAATCCTTCCTGATAAATCAGCCCTTTGAAGAATGGGCCTGAGGGAGCGGTCGGTCAATACTTTTATGGTGTGGGCTTGAAAATAATGTCTGAGCTTCCTCGCAGAGATGACCAAGGCCAAGGCCAAGGCTAATTTCTCCAACGGTAAGTATCTTGTCTCTGTGTCGAGGAGGGACTTGCTTACAAAGTAAATGAGCCTCTGCGCCCCTTCGCACTCCCTTATTAGAGCACTACTGACGACTTCCTCTGAAACGGACAAGTACAGGTAGAGGGTCTCCCCTGCTGCTGGTACAAACAAAGTCGGGGGGCGCTTAAGGTATTCCTTAATCCCTTGAGTGCCAGGTCACATTCCTCATCCCAGACACCCTTTGCGGCCCCCTTAAGCTTGGCAAAAAATGACTTGCACCTATCAGAAGACTTAGAAATAAATCGGTTAAGGGCGGCAAGCATGCCGGTCAACTTTTGGACATCTTTCATAGTCCTCAGCGCCTGAATGTTTTGCACCGCTTGAATCTGCTCGGGGTTAGCCTCTATGCCCCTATGTGTCACCAAGTATCCCAAAAATTTCTCAGAGCTTACCCCGAAGGCACACTTCGAGGCATTAAGCTTCAGACCGTAGCGTCAGAGTATGGAGAACGTGGCGCCGAGGTCACTGATATGATCATTGCCTTCCTTACTTTTAACAAGCATATCATCAATGTACACTTCCATGGTCACACCGAGCAAGAGTTAAACCATCTTATTCATCAGGCGCTGGTAAGTGGCACCAGCATTCTTCAATTCGAACGGCATTATTGTGTAGCAATAGACCCCTCGAGGTGTAATGAAAGCTGTCTTCTCCTGGTCCGTTTCCTCCAACGAAATTTGGTGATAACCTGCCCGGGCGTCCATGAAGGTGATGCGTTTGTGGCCCACGGTTGCATCCACCAATTGGTCTACTTTAGGGAGTGGGTACCCATCCTTGGGGCATGCTTTATTCAGATCAGTGAAGTCCACGCAAACTCGTAATTTCTCCTCCTTCTTTTTAGCGCAAACTGTATTGGACAGCCATTCGGGGAACTAGACTTCTCGAATGGAACCCGTGCTTAGCAACTTGTCCACCTCTTCCTCCACGGCCTTCGTGTGATGCGGAGCCGTTCTGCGTGCCTTCTGCCTCACCGGCTTGAAATTCGGGTTGACATGGAGTTGGTGGGTCATCACCTCAGGACTGATCCCGGTCATATCGTCCTGGGTCCATGCAAAGACATTAGAGTTTCGGCGCAGGAAAAAAGCCATCTCTGCCCTCCCAGCGTTGTCCAACGAAGATCCTATCAAGAAATACCTCTCCTCATCGCTGGGATTCAAAAACACCCTTATCAAGGGCTCGGTAGAGCGGTTGCCTGGGTCTACAGCAAGGTCATCCACCCCAAGCCGACTGAACTGTGATTGCTATTTAGCTACTACCTCCTTGGGGTCATGGTCCCCCGACACAGTACCACGTCCTGTCTTCATCGCTGCATAAAAATAGTTCTTTGCAGCCAACTGGTCTCCTCGGATTTCCATGACGCCACGCGGGGTGGGGAACTTTATTTTTTGATGATAACTAGAGTGGACTGCCCTCATAGCATGTAACCAGGTCCTCCCCATTATGACGTTGTATGGGGAATCGGAGTCAATTATTAAAAATTCCACCAGAATTGAGATAATCGCTGCCTTTACCATCAAGGTAATTTTGTCAAGCAGAAGGGTACTAGAGCCATTGAAACCAAATAACGGTGTATGAACGGGTTCTAAATCTACTCGGGTCAAGCCCATCTTCCGAAAGAAGTCATCATACATCACCTCAGACGATCTCCCTGAGTCTACCAAGATCCTTCTCACATCATACTTGCCAATCTGCAATGTGATCACCAGTGCGTCATCATGCGGCAGGGCCACTCCCCTTAAGTCGGCATCAGAGAAGCTGATAACGTCGGGATCCTGCCGGGGCCACTTGGAGGACTGCCCTTGCCGTTCTCCGTCTTCTACCCTTAGCACCTGTGAGACTCGTCTGCGCTCAGCTCGGAGGACATTATATGTCGGCCTCTTAGCTGTGCAGACATGTATAACGTTGATTACGGGTACGACCTCCTGGGACGGCTCCGCCCTCTCCTCCGTCGTTCTCTGGCGGGGCCTCTGATCGATGAACTCCCCTAGATGACCGTCTCGGACCAGCTGTTCCAGAAAGGACTTGTACGCCCTGCAGTTTTCAGTCATGTGGCCTACGTCTTTATGATACGAACACCGAGCCATTGGGTCCCTCGTGGCCAGGTCCTCTAACATCTTCGGGGGCCATCTGAAGTAAGGCCGATCCTGTATTTTCCTCAACATCCTATAAATAGGTTCCTTAAAAATCGTATGGATTCCTTGGAAGGACATCCGATTCGAGGGCGTGGTAGTCGCGCTTCTCCCCGACGGTGGCTCTCTGTCCCTCTTCCTCGGCACCGACCCGAGGTCTCTTCCTCTTCTGCTCTCGGGGTCGGCGGTCTCTTCCTCGACTCGTGCATATTTGTCTATCCGCGCCATCAAGTCTTTCATGTCTTAAGGAACCTTTATGGTCAGGGACCTATAGAGGCCGATGTCTCGGGATAATCCCAGTCGGAAGGAGGCTGCAGTCATCGCCTCTAAGCATGCATCTACTTCGTTAACTTGGCGGAAGGACTCGCCATTTTTGCACCTAAGTGTTAGCAAGGCGCCGATGTCTTTCGGCCTCTTAGTGCTAGCTATAAATCATGCTCTGAAGAGTTCTGCCATCTGCTTCCAAGATCTGATGCTCTCAGGGGCCAAACTTTCGTACCACTTCATGGCGGTGTCCCCCAGACTCATGAAAAAAACTCGGCACAACACCCTCTGGTCGGTATCATAAATTGACATTAGTTACCTATAATGCCAAATGTGGCTCTCCGGATCAATTCTCGCATCATATACCTTGAACCGGGGGACCGCAAATTTCTTCGGCATCTCAGTTTCCCTAATAGGCTTCACGAGAGGGGACAAGATTTGATCTTTCTCGTCTCCCATGGGGTGCTGTTTCCGGCGTCTGCCATCGGGGAGCACTTGGGGTCCCCCATCCCCCCTTGGCCCTCTCGCGGTGGACTCTCCTTGAGACTCCGTTGTCAAGGCACCCTGAGGGATCTCCCAACTGTGGTTCCGACGCGACAAGCCCGTTTGATGGTGGTGTTCCCAGGACCCTTCACCAGGCGCGTACTTTCCCCAACTATGCAGATTCTGTCTATCAGCTGAATGCCTGCGCCGATTTTTCTCGGGTGTCTCTGGCCCTGCTCTCTTGGACTCCCCTCAGTCGGGACTTCGTCCCTCTACTTCTAGGGTACGCCGGCTCGCGTTCGCTGATTGCTCGAACTCTTCGAGCCTACGCCTCACCTTGGCGTTGTCATTCTCGAGCTCCTTGATGCGTTTCTCCATACGTCTCTCCATCATCTCCACAATGTCACGAGCTGAGGGGCCTTGCCCCCTGGACTCTGATCCATAGGGAACATCTGTTGCGAGGAACGTTCACCCCCTGCCGATCGATTCACAAGGCCAAACTCTCTGACCACTGAGAGGCGGGTAGCCTCTGCGTTCCTCATGCGCAAACCGCCTAGCCCATCACCTTGGGATCGTGTGTTCACCATGACACAACTGCTACTAAGAAAACGTTTTGTGTTCCCACAGACGGCGCCAAATTACACGAGATAGTTCCTACAATCAACTTGAGGCAGCAATCGTGCGATTGGTGAACCCTGAAACAACCACAAGGTTAGGAAAAGGGAGCCAGGCGTCCGCTCGACTTATCCCCTCCGAAGCTTAAGTCAGTAAGAATGGGGGGAATCAGCTCAGTTCAGTGTAATCTGTGGTTTGAGTTTGCGTACCTTTGTTCATTTTTCTGAAGGGTATTTATACCTGGACTTTAAATGATCGTTCTGACATAGAGATCACCTCAACATTTAATGCTCATAAGATGTACCCAAGAATAATGATTGACTTCCACATGGAACCTCGTGCCATCAATGCTCGGCTGTTTAGACTAGACCTCGGGGTCACGCCGAGTACTTGAGTGCCTATGAACAGCGTTTGATACCTATTTCATGGCAGTTGGCGTCTAGAAGGCTATCACCTCTAGCTCTGCGTCCGGACTCCTAGCTATTAATGCACCCACTCATGGTTGTCAGTTTGGGTCTTCATAGGTACAGAGACTCATTAAGTGCCCTGTCTGAGTCACTTACATCACCATAAATGTTGGGTCACATCGCATTAATTGTCTGTCAGAGGTTGTACTCGGCTTTACGAAAATACCTCCTCTCGGCTTCGCCACTCGGCTTTGTTAATGTGCTCGGCCTCATAACTCGGCTTTCCATCATCTACACCTGTCCACGTGTCGCCTCGGGGGCTGCTGAGCCGTCATGAGTCCCTTCAAGTACCATGATACATTTTTCTAATATGTTGTTACATTATTTTTGTGTAACTTGACATTATTTTTTAGTAAATTGTCATATTATTTTTCATTGCTTTGCTGTATTAATGTTTGCTCAAAACCAAATCTTCCTGAGAAATTTGAGAGCAAGTCTAAACCAGCTTTCCTTAGTCCTAAATTGCAACCAGTTCTCTGTAAAATTTATGGTGAATAAATCGAATCTCAAGAAACATTTACGACCAATTCTCTATAAAATTCCAATTCAAAAAATTAACATTGACTAAATAAAAAGAATTCCATTGATGAAAAAAAGAGAAGTTGAAAAAGAGAAGACAAAACCAACGCGTACAATTAAACAATTTTCGTCGGGCTAGAAGAGAAGACGAAACTTTGAAATGGTGAAGAAGAAGCCAAAATCTCACAAAAAAAATAAAATTGCTACATGATATGTAAAACGAAAATCTCTTTCGTAGAAAACTAAAATATTGAAAAAGAAAAACTTTTTGTTCAAAAAGATAATGTCAAATAAATTGATAGCAGTTTTTTAAAATTCAAACGGTTGTATATATCACAATAACACTGTAAAGATTTTTTTAAAATATTGTCATATCAGTTATACATGAGTCAAGATAGGAATAATTAGATAATATTAAAAAAAGAAAGAAAGCTGAAAAGTGTAATTAGTTATAAATATTTTACCATTTAAAGGACTTACTTGCATACATGTTAATATTGAAAACTTATATCCAAATAAGACCTAAAAGGTGTACCCACACCCAAATTTTCTTAAATTTTTTTTGGGCAAGTAATATACCTAAAATTATGAGTCATTCTAAAAATTTGGGGTCTAAAGTCCAGATTTTATTTTTAACACTCTTGGGCTGGTCTTGCTTGTCACACCCCATCTCAAGAGACCCTATTTAGTTTTTCAGAAATGGAAGCATAACTCAACACGTGGCGATACCTGCGTTTTTAATTCAATAATGCATTTAAAAATTAATAATGCCACCTAAGACCACAATCAAAACAGAAAACTATATAACATAATACACAACGGTGTCGTTTGTATCAAAACAAAAGATTAGAGATTTCATCCCTTTACAACAAACAATAGGAAAAAATAGACACTCCTGTACAATATGTACATAAACTAGATTTCTTAGTTTTCCCCCATCTCTACCATGGTGCAGTAGTGGACCTCATTTTGAACTTTGACATCCTGAAACCAATAATTTTTTTGAGTGTACTGAATATCATAATCAAAGTAAATATAACAAAAATATAGATCAAATATAATTCTTCCCAAAAGGTACTCATAACTTGTAAATCACAACCAAAGTGAATTCAACTCACTTTGAAAGTCAAGTCAACTTCATATATCAAAATAGTAATATCCACATAAACAAGGAGTCAAACAAAATCATATAAGCAATGTCAAGCTATCTACAACATTTAAGCAATGTCAAGCTATCTTACGACAACTCCGCAGTGTCCAAATTAACAATATGTAAGTCATGTCAAGCTATCAACAACTTGACATAGTGAATAATACTAAAAACAAAAGTTTTTCATAAAAACACATTTGATCCATAGTTTAAGCAATTCAATTCCAATCAATTCGACAAAATTGATTTCTCATATACAAGAGAATAAACTTGATATATCATATACTTTTATTTTCAACTATTAAAAATTGATTTCTCATACGCAAGAGAATAAACTTGATATATCATATAATTTTAATACCAATTATTTTGAAGTAGTATACTTCACCTTTACTGCTGACACATATCCCTACTTACTTTACGGTCGATCCCTACGTGTAACTGAGATAGTAGCTTCTGACCGTAACAGTTAGCATGTGGATGAATGCAAATGAGTATCGACGCAAAAATAACTTAACTACTATAAATGAATGCATATGAATAAATTTCTCTATGTTTCTTATTTAGCACAACCTAACTTCAGCACTCAAAGTCCGAAGACCAACTGACCCCTCAAACGTTTACGAACTAAATGAGTATTCTCTACAACCTCAAATTAGACCGTAAATCCTTGTTGCCACTCAACCTATGTGAACTTACAATTAATTTAAAAGGAATCTGGTTTCTCATTTTATAAAGTCAAATCCATCGTTTCAGACCATTATGTGTTACCGCACTCAAAACCCTAATCTAGATCCGTGATTTCTAGTCCAAATTCCAAAAAAAAAAAACAATCATAAGTTCTAAAATATGTTAAACATTCATAAACGATGTAAGATATGATTTAAAACTGAATTTGAAAATTTTTGACTGATCTGGAATTGAGAAAATTTATTTTCCTAAAATTACCCAAAAACTGGGTCAAATTGGCCTGGAGGCCAAAACAGTCATTTTAATCCTCATTTTGATTCGACCGTTGGATTGATTTGAAATTTTACCAGAACCTCTGTATAGACGTTACAAAACTTTTGGCATTGACCAAAGGTTGATCGAAGGTCAAACATGCCCTCATGCACCTACAGGTGCACTGGTGTACCTCATCTCCCTTCATCTTCTTTCTTGAACAAAACCCTAGGTTCCCTATTTTAAGCTTCAACTACCCCACTTCTCTCATCTTTTTCTCCCTCTACAATACACCACTCCTCCTATTTTTTGAACCTAAACACTCACTATACATCATTCTAGCAAACCCCATGAGTTTCAAGCTTCGAATTAATCATAAACTCATCAAAGAAAAAGGTCAAAGTTAACAGAAAATAAGGTTTTTGGTTTATGGCAAGACTTGCAAATGGTCTTTTAACCCCCCAAACGTCAACCAAATGCAATTTTAACAGTTGAAATGGATTCCTTCCTTAGGTCCTTTTTAGTCTAGGACAATACCCCTTACACTTTAAAAACACAAGATTAACAAGTTCAAATTCTTAAGAACACAAACCCTAACCTTCCTCAAACCTTCACCACCAACCAGGACAACACACAAAACCACCACCAAACCAATCCTTGAACTCCCAAAAACACAACCATATAGATTAATTAAGTTAGATGTGTATACATGAACCCAATTCAAGAAAACCAATACCCCCAAACTTTAAAACTCGAATTCGAGCTTAACTAGTTACCCGAATAAAAAATTGACACCACCAATATATTTCTAGCATCCTAATTAAGATAGATGTGTACCTTTGATCATTCGAACAACACTCCAAAGAAAATCCAAATCTAATTCTTGTATTTTCTTTCTCTACCTTCTCTCATCTCTTTCTCTCTCCTCTTGGCGATTCTATCTCATCCAGAGACCCAATTGAAGCCTTGAGAACCTCATCAAACACTTTGGAAGCTTAGAGAAGGCTGGGGAGAGTTCTCCTGCTGCTAGGCAGTAGCTTGGACATGGCTACCATGCAAGGGCAGTTTGGTAATTTCTCAAAATTCAAAAATTAATTAATTATTTTATTTTTTTAAAATCAAATATACATTAAAACCTACTTAATAAAATTATCCATTTAATTTTTTAGGGTTCTAAATCATCACCAATTTCATTCTTGAATCGCGGTCTTGTACCCCTAACTCTCAGATATACCTTAACTCTAGTTTGCTAGTTGTGTTTCCTGACCTGTTCCCTCTTCACTAGTCATCTTCTTACACCAATCAAACATCCTAATCATCCTCAAATCACCTACGCACCATTCCAGAGTAATCGATTCACAGTCCGACTTCCCAATATTCAAACCTCTATTGCACACACCCTCAAATCCCGATCTGTTTTTTGATCACCGAAACCCGGGTTATTACACTGCTGGTCACGTCCCATGTGTAAGCAGAAATTTATTTGTTTAAATAGTTTTGTTGTTTTATAATTTATGATTCATTAGGACAAATTATATTTTAAACCCTTAAAATTTATACTTAATTTTTATTTGATCCTTAATTTAGTAATTAACCATAGCAATCAAGTCACTAAACTTTATGTCATGTTACACCTATGTAAGACCCCCGTGCTCTAATTAAATTAGAATAATATTATTTTAATATATATATCCTAGGATGAATAAAATGATTGGATAAACCTTGAATCATTTTTAAAAGATTGATTATGAAGTTTGAGTTTTGGGTGAATTGACTTTAAAGTCAAACTTAGGTTCAGAGACGTTTAAGCTTAAGAAGGGTGGTTAGGTAAGTTTCTAAACTTTTTTAGATCAAAATAAGACCACCATTGAATTCAAAAGGTCGAAAAACCTTGGAAGACATAATATGGGGTGTATTAGAAGTTAGGAAGTATTCCAGAGTTAAAGTGCATTTTAGAAAGAAATTGGGTAAGAAGAAATTTGAAACTAACTTATTATTTTAGCTATAAATTTTTGCTCCGAACTTATATTGAGCTGATTTTTAGATAGTAGAAACTAGACTTCAAGGGATACAAAATTGTATTTCACAAAGTTTTTCTGAATCAGTTTTTAACTAGGCAAAAATCAATTTGGAAGTAGGGACATAAAGTATTTACCATCCAGACGCTTCTAGAACCGTTCGGGCGTCTCCCTAAAAATAGCACTGATCAATTTTTAGGGTTTTTCCCATTCTTCACCTTATAAATACCATAAGAATATCCCTTTGGTCATTTTTCATCAGTTTTCACTCCAAGACAACCCTAAAGAGTGAGAGAGAAACACAAGAGTCGAAGGGAATCTCGAGTTGAGATTGATTCAAACGTGCTAGGGCCATCTTTAAACATCGGATTGAGGTATGAGTTTCTTCTTAAACTTGTTTATTGATGCTAGGGTTAATGTATATGTATGTTTTGATTCTAAGTTGTATGTATATGATATGTAATCATTGGTTCTTAATTTTTTTACAAATTGTATCATGTTTTGAATGAGATTATTGTGTGATAGCCACTAAACTCTCGTTCATGTTATCAAAACCCTAGTTTTAAGGAAATAAAAGTTTTACACTTGATATTCCATTGTTATTGATTTGAAAACTGTAGCAGTTGATTTTGAACAGTAAAATTACATTTCTTGATGATTTCTTGCATTTTCTCTTGAACGGTGCCATCGGAAAACACTTGTGGAATTATAGTTCTTGGGTTACATGTGATTTGGTTAATTGGTTTGAAATATTATCTCTTGTATGAATGGTTTGATGAACATGAGTGACCATTGATTGAGTATCGTAGAGTGTGTAGATGCGTTTCTTATCCTGAGTGGGGTTGAAGGTTCCCTATCACTCGCAGTGGGTTGGTGCCTTGCGAAGACTGAATCACTATTTACTTACGGGTATTGAGGCTGGGGCTAGTATACTATTCTTGAGTTGGATTCGTCATTGTCGTTGTGTTGGTATACGCCATTCCTAAAGTTGTGTATCCTTGCAATGATTGAGTGTGTGAATGTGGCTAGAATATTCTCAATGTGTGTCTTCATGCCAAGTCTACCTGCATACCTGGGATAAATTGTTTGGAATTAGTTTATGGATTGAAAGTTGGTTTTTCTTATGCATTTACTTTACTATTTTTAATGTAAACCTGAGATCTGATAAATTGTCACTGTTTTTAATTCAAAAGTTGTATATGGTATTTTATAAAGTGAGACCAACCTGTTTTATATATTTTCGAAACCTTGTTTGAGTTTGAGAATTTTCCTATAGAACTTAGTGTTCACCCCTACAAACAACATCTTTTTTAGATTACAGTCTAGATGAAGAGTTCGGATTGGATGAACATGTGAATTAGGAAGCTCAAACTGAAGGGGACGTGGATCCCGAAGTAAACGTTTAGACTTGTTTCCTTTATGTTTTAGTTTGGGAGATTAATTATAAGACAATGTTAAGGATAATATTTTATTTGTTAGCTTTGATTTTGGATGTAATTGCCATGATTTAGCATATTTGTTTTGGATTATACTTTAGTTATTGTGGATGATGAATGAAATTTATTTTATTCATGGAGTTTATTAGTTGTTCTCATGATATGATGATTTATAAATAATAATGCATTCTAGGGTGGGTTTTGGGTCATTATAGACTATGTCAATCTGTCTAAATCCGATAGTCACTCTAACAAAATATAGTGCGTGTGTGTGTCCTAATTAGGGGTTACTCTTTGACTAAACTGACTCTAATGGTATGTTTTGTGTCTTGAAATTTCAAGTGTTAGAGCATCATGTGCCCTAATTATGGGGTTGATTTTGATGAAAATTCTCTCTAAAATTATACTATGTGCTTCTCACTTGAATCCATTGACTCATATATTCTGGATTTAGGGGTGTTGATTGATATAAGCTACTCGGGCTCAACTCAGATAGGACTCGGCTTGAGTTCGACAAATGTTCTAAATGAGCTGAGTTTAAATAATTTTTTAGGTTTGTTTAAAAAAATAAGCCTAAAAAGTTTGACTCAAGCTCACAAAAATCGGCTCACTTATATATAAAATAGTTAACCTACTCAGGCTTGGCTTGAGTTTGACTCGTTTTCTATACAAGCTCGACAAACTCGGACTCAAACTCATAAAACTCGACTCGATTAACACATTTATCTGGATTTGGTTAACACTTGTCAAAGTTTAGAGCTTGAATTATTTCAATTAATGGTACAGGGACCAAATAAAAATAAAGTACAAAATTTAAGTGTATTAATTAATTATGATTTATTCTAACGAATTAATTGAACCCGTCACCACCACCTTAGTACTACTAGGTCAATGCATCGGTCTCTGTCAAGTTATGTCATTGTTGATCAAATAAAAGAAGTTAGGTCACCTGGACTTGTTGCAATAATAATCGTGCAAAAGTCAATCACGAGTGAGGTGAGCATTTAACTTCCCCTTTGAAATTTTATTAAAATATTCAAACACCACTATTATGTGATGGTTTAGTATTAATAATTAAAAATATAAGGACAAAAACATGACAAGACATTTTAGTAATAATCGAGTCCGACTATTCCAAACAAGTATACAAGAGCGATTTATCAAAACAATATTTCTTCATCTCACACTTGTTGCAGAATAATTTTTATTTTTATTTTTATTCAAGTCTCTCTCTTTGGCATGTGACTTATGTGAATTTTAATGAGAATTATTTTTTTCGAAAGTATTACATTGAGAGTAATTTTTCTAAATATTATTATTTTGACAAAAAAAATCATTTTTTTTTGTGATATGAACCCGTGAAGCTAAAGTATGATATTCAATATTCAACTATGTGTGATGCGTGTGCGTGTGAGTTTTTACATGTGTGTTTGCGTGTGTGAGTTGCTGGTGTAGGCGCATGTGTGTGTGACTGTTTGCAAGTGTATTAGTTACTAGTGTAGTGTGTGTATGCCATGAGAGAAACTTATAGAGGAAATCAAAGACATGGAGAGAATAGAGAGAAATGAGAGATTTTGGCAATGACGGTGTGTCTGCAATGAGAGAGTTTGAGTGTGAGAGAGGTCGAAGAAGAGAAATAAGGAGAAAGAAAAATGGAGATCAACTTGACTCATCCTGTTGGAGTCACCAAAACACAACAGATTTGAAGTCGCAACCAGAGAAAAGATAAAGGGGAGAAATGGAAGAAAGTGATAGTAGAAGTGCGATATGACAGAAATGGGTGGTATGAGAAAATTTATGGAGTAATATTTTACCATTGAATCAATTTAGATTAATCACAACTACTGTCATGGTCATATACAAAATGTGAATTATTTTTTTTGAAAGTATTACATTGAGAGTAATTTTTCTAAATATTATTATTTTGACAAAAAAATTCAAATTTTTGGTGATATGAACCCGTGATGCTAAATTATGACATTCAAAATTCAACTATGTGTGATGCGTGTGCGTGTGAGTCTTTGCATGTGTGTTTGCGTGTGTGAGTTGTTGGTGTAGGCGCATGTGTGTGTGACTGTTTGCAAGTGTGTTAGTTACTAGCGTAGTGTGTGTATGCCATGAGAGAGACTTGTAGAGGAAATCAAAGACATGGAGAGAATACAGAGAAATGAGAGATTTTGGCTAAGACGATGTGTGTGCTATGAGAGAGTTTGAGTGTGAGAGAGGTCGAAGAAGAGAAATAAGGAGAGATAAAAATGGAGATCAACTTGACTCATCGTGTTGGAGTCGCCAAAACACAACAGATTTGAAGTCGCAACCAGAGAAAATACGAAGGGGAGAAATGGGAGAAAGTGATAGCAGAAGTGCTATATGACAGAAATGGGTGGTATGAGAAAATTTATGGAGTAATATTTTACCATCGAATCAATTTAGACTAATCATAACTATTGTCATGGTCATATACAAAATGTGAATAATTTTTTTCGAAAGTATTACATAGGGAGTAATTTTTCTAAATATTATTATTCGGACAAAAAAATTTCAAATTTTTTGTGATATGAACCCGTGATGCTAAAGTATGAAATTCAATATTCAACTATGTGTGATGCGTGTGCGTGTGAGTTTTTACATGCGTGTTTGCGTGTGTGAGTTGCTGGTGTAGGCGCATGTGTGTGTGACTGTTTGCAAGTGTGTTAGTTACTTGTGTAGTGTGTGTATGCCACGAGAGAAACTTGTAGAGGAAATCAAAGACATGGAGAGAACAGAGAGAAATGAGAGATTTTGGCAATGACGGTGTGTGTGCTATGATAGAGTTTGAGTGTGAGAGAGGTCGAAGAAGAGAAATAAGGAGAGAGAAAAATGGTGATCAACTTGACTCATCGTGTTGGAGTTGCCAAAACACAACAGATTTGAAGTCGCAACCAGAGAAAAGACGAAGGGGAGAAATGGGAGAGAGTGATAGCAGAAGTGCGATATGACAGAAATGGGTGGTATGAGAAAATTTATGGAGTAATATTTTACCATCCAATCAATTTAGATTAATCACAACTATTGTCATGGTCAAATACAAAATGTGAATTATTTTTTCGAAAGTATTACATTCAGAGTAATTTTTCTAAATATTATTATTTTAACAAAAAATTCAAAATTTTTGTGATATGAACCGGTGATGCTAAAGTGTGATAGTCAATATTCAACTATGTGTGATGCGTGTGCGTGTGAGTTTTTGCATGTGTGTTTGCGTGTGTGAGTTGCTGGTGTAGGCGCATGTGTGTGTGACTGTTTGCAAGTTAGTTACTAGTGTAGTGTGTGTAAGCCATGAGAGTGACTTGTAGAGGAAATCAAAGACATGGAGAGAACAGAGAGAACTGAGAGATTTTGGCTATGACGGTGTGTGTGCAATGAGAGAGTTTGAGTGTGAGGGAGGTTGAAGAAGAGAAATAAGGAGAGAGAAAAATGGAGATCAACTTGACTCGTCGTGTTGTAGTCACCAAAACACAACAGATTTGAAGTCGTAAGCAAAGGAAAGACGAAGGGGAGAAATGGGAGAGAGTGATAGCAGAAGTGCTATATGACAGAAATGGGTGGTATGAGAAAATTTATGGATTAATATTTTACCATCGAATCAATTTAGATTAATCACAACTATTGTCATGGTCATATACAAAATGTGAATTATTATTTTCGAAAGTATTACATTGAGAGTAATTTTTCTAAATATTATTATTTTGACAAAAAAATTCAAATTTTTTGTGATATGAACCCTGTGATGCTAAAGTATGATATTCAATATTCAACTATGTGTGATGCGTGTGCGTGTGAGTTTTTGCATGTGTGTTTGCGTGTGTGAGTTGCTGGTGTAGGCGCATGTGTGTGTGACTGTTTGCAAGTTTGTTAGTTACTAGTGTCGTGTGTGTATGCCATGCCATGAGAGAGACTTGTAGTGGAAATCAAAGACATGGAGAGAACAGAAAGAAATGAGAGATTTTGGCTATGACGGTGTGTGTGCTATGAGAGAGTTTGAGTGTGAGAGAGGTCGATGAAGAGAAAAAAGGAAAGAGAAAAATGGAGATCAACTTGACTCATCGTGTTGGAGTCGCCAAAACACAACAAATTTGAAGTCACAACCAGAGAAAAGACGAAGGGGAGAAATGGGAGAGAGTGACAACAGAAGTGCGATATGACAGAAATGGGTGGTATGAGAAAATTTATGGAGTAATATTTTACCATCGAATCAATTTAGATTAATCATAACTATTGTCATGGTCATATACAAAATGTGAATTATTTTTTTCGAAAGTATTACATTGAGAGTAATTTTTCTAAATATTATTATTTTGACAAAAAAATTCAAATTTTTTGTGATATGAACCCGTGATGCTAAAGTATGATATTCAATATTCAACTATGTGTGATGCGTGTGCGTGTGAGTTTTTGCATGTGTGTGTTGCTGGTGTAGGTGCATGTATGTGTGACTGTTTGCAAGTGTGTCAGTTACTAGTGTAGTGTGTGTATGCCATGAGAGAGACTTGTAGAAGAAATCGAAGACATGGAGAGAACAGAGATAAATGAGAGATTTTGGCTATGACGGTGTGTGTGCTATGATACAGTTTGTGTGTGAGAGAGGTCGAAGAAGAGAAATAAGGAGAGAGAAAAATGGAGATCAACTTGAGTCATCGTGTTGGAGTCGCCAAAACACAACAAATTTGAAGTCGCAACTAGAGAAAAGACGAAGGGGAGAAATGGGAGAGAGTGATAGGGGAAGTGCGATATGACAGAAATGGGTGGTATGAGAAAATTTATGGAGTAATATTTTACCATCAAATCAATTTAGATTAATCACAACTATTGTCATGGTCAAATACAAAATGTGAATTATTTTTTTCGAAAGTATTACTTTGAGAGTAATTTTTCTAAATATTATTATTTTGACAAAAAAATTCAAAATTTTTGTGATATGAACCTGTGATCCTAAAGTGTGATAGTCAATATTCAACTATGTGTGATGCGTGTGCGTGTGAGTTTTTGCATGTGTATTTGCGTGTGTGAGTTGCTGGTGTAAGCGCATGTGTGTGTGACTGTTTGCAAGTGTGTTTGTTACTAGTGTAGTGTGTGTATGCCATGAGAGAGACTTGTAGAGCAAATCAAAGACATGGAGAGAACAGAGAGAAATAAGAGATTTTGGCTATGACGGTGTGTGTGCTATGAGAGAGTTTGAGTGTGAGAGAGGTCGAAGAAGAGAAATAAGGAGAGAGAAAAATGGAGATCAACTTGACTCATCGTGTTGGAGTTGCCAAAACACAAACGATTTGAAGTCGTAACCAGAGGAAAGACGAAGGGGAGAAATGGGAGAGAGTGATAGCAGAAGTGCTATATGACAGAAATGGGTGGTATGATAAAATTTATGGAGTAATATTTTACCATCGAATCAATTTAGATTAATCACAACTATTGTCATGGTCATATACAAAATGTGAATTATTTTTTTTGAAAGTATTACATTGAGAGTAATTTTTCTAAATATTATTATTTTGACAAAAAAATTCAAATTTTTTGTGATATGAACCTGTGATGCTAAATTATGATATTCAATATTCAACTTTGTGTGATGCATGTGCGTGTGAGTTTTTGCATGTGTGTTTGCGTGTGTGAGTTGCTGGTGTAGGCGCATGTGTGTGTGACTGTTTGCAAGTGTGTTAGTTACAAGTGTAGTGTGTGTATGCCATGAGAGAGACTTGTAGATGAAATCGAAGACATGGACAGAACAACGAGAAATGAGAGATTTTGGCTATGACGGTGTGTGTGCTATGAGAGAGTTTGAGTGTGAGAGAGGTCGAAGAAGAGAAATAAGGAGAGAGAAAAATGGAGATCAACTTGACTCATTGTGTTGGAGTCGCCAAAACACAACAGATTTGAAGTCATAACCAGAGAAAAGACGAAGGGGGGAAATGGGATAGGGTGATAGTAGAAGTGTGATATGACAGAAATGGGTGGTATGAGAAAATTTATGGAGTAATATTTTACCGTCGAATCAATTTAGATTAATCACAACTATTGGCTTGGTCATATACAAAATGTAGTTCAACAAATAATCCCCCTAAATTACATCTTATAATCAACAAATAATTTTAATCATTATTTTTCAAAAACAATTTCAACAAATCTATATCAAATAATTAACCAAATTCAACAATCAATCATCCTTATCTCAATTGTATTCACGAATTCAACTACTTCAAGAACACAAATGATGAAAAAAAAATAACAATGAATCACATAATTTTAGCTGTGAAAAAGCACAAAAAGAGGGGATGGGAGGGGTGGGGTGGGGGAGAACCTGAATCATTCAAATACATCTCAAAATCTTTGCAAAGAAAGAGCTAGAGAAAAACTATGGAAATTCAAGCGAGAGAGAGTGAACTTGGAAGAGGTAGAGAAAATAT
>JAHQCQ010001497.1:0-21756 GCA_023539305.1 Ilex asprella
GAGAGAGAGAGGCGACAGAGAGGGGTGAAAGGGGGAGAGAGAGGGGTGGCCTTTTATAGTCAAGCAAAAAAATCCACTTTTGTTGCTAAGAAGGATCGAATCCCAGACCTCATTAAGTCCTCACGCTTCCGTTTTTTTTTTTGGATGTTTTCAAAAACACCATTTCAAATGTTTTCATATTTTGCCATTGTTTTCAAAACAGAGCTGTAAAAAAAAAACGAAAACATTCACCAAACTTATTTTGATTTTTTTTTGGGTCAAAAAATGAAAACAAAAACAAAAAAAAAAACGAAAATTAGTGGTTACCAAACGGGGCCTAAGTTAGTGAAGAAATTAGAAAAAATAGAAAAGCTAATATATCGGCTCAAAAAAGAAGAGAAGGATTAGTAATAACAAAAGAGTCGTAAAGCCAAGGTGTTCCCTTTAGGAGGAAGCAAGAAAGCTTCAAAAGGCTAGTCTGGCGATTGCTGGGACAAGGAGGAGTCAACTAGTGATACCAACTTCAGATAGTAAGACATAATAACTTAAAATTTTAGAATCATGGAAGAAAAATTAGAATCAAAATATGGACAAATATCTTGAATAGAAAATAATAGGCAAACTTGGAAACTAGCTTTCCTAAATAGTTAATTCACAGAGAAACAAATTCTGAAAAAAAACTTCAAAAAAAAAAAATAGTTTTGATTCTCAAAAAACAAGATAAAAATCCCACTAGAAATTAATTATTACCCTTGTTTGTAAAACCCAAAAAAAATAATAAGAATCCTAGTAAAAACTTAGTAATAGATCTAAAAACAAGTATTGAAATAGTAAGGTTGCTGAAAATTTTAGAATGTGGCCCAAATCATTCAGAACAAAAGAACTTGGTTAGAACGAGGAGATCAATAGGTATTTTTGCACATGTATAGTTTTATAGTTGACGGTCACCGAACGAAACCTACAAAGTTAATGTTAAGGTAGTTTTCACTTTCGGTATTACTAAGCATTTTGCCTAATCTGATCTATTTTCGTCATACTGAGCTGAACTGATCTAACCAAATATCGTACATCTGTTAGAAACTTAGGGAAAAAAAAGGCTTCGGAATTTATAATGGCAGTTTGGGATTAACATGAGTAATTGGCTGCATTGGTCTCAAGTTTCACTCATATATAAAAGCTAGAGCAATAGGCCATATTGCTTAATGTTGGGTTTACCAATGCCTGAATCTGGAAAGGGTAGATTCGATAAAAAAACATATCATTGGAGACCCCTGCACAAAATTATGGCTTGAAACACAGTATTTCTCATCTTTGATTGTGTCTTTTCCTCAATTTTCTTAGCAACCAACCAGAGGGTTTAGACATGGTATATTAGTAAAAATTTAGAACTTTACAAATGAGGATACAAGGGAAGGCTCCTTGATCTTAGCAAAGATTTTGAACAAGGAATATACGATAGAAGTATACTTATTATAACAGCTTTATAAGTATACTTCTAACGATGATGAGTCTCACTCATGTAATTACAAATAAAAGACCATACCAACTACAAAAAAAAAAAAAAAATGTAATACACTTATGCTCCAACTAGTTAGGGGAATATGGAAAAAAAAGTCATTTATTAAAGTCTACCAATGCTTGATTCAGCAGATATAAACTTACTTTGGATCTGCTGCGCAAGGTTGTAACTTATAACAGCTTAGCTGTAGGGACAAAATGTAATGTCTTATAGTGATACTACTTGTAATGAGTAAATGAGAAAATAGTACACAGTCTGCAATGGCCTGAGCCTTTAAGGAGATTCAACTGTAGATAGAGTGACATCATTTATAGAAGTAGCTCCCACACAAGTTGGTGATGCGCCCGGATAAGTATTTCCTTTTTTTAAAATAAACGCCGGTTGGTTTGGAGAAGGAAGTGTAGTATCATAACAAAGCATGAAAGCTACTTCTGACATTGTAGGCCGATCAGTAGCAAATTCTTGCACGCATAGTAGCGCAATGTGAATACATCTCAACACTTCATGGGCTCGATATGACCCGGCCAATGATGAATCAACTATATCCAAGGCTCTGCTTTCTTTCCACAGGTCCCAAACCTGATACAACATTAAACATAATCTTCAGGTAAAAAGTCAAACAATAGTGCTTCTCTCTAAAAAAGCAAGAAGACTTCACAAAAAGATAGTTAATTTAACTCCAACATGTATTGTTTTCACTTCAAGTTTGATCATCTTAATTTCCTTGTTTAAAAAACTGCAAATGCCATGTGATTCATGGTGTTAAACAATTCATGAAATAGAATTTACAATAACAAACATAAAAGTCGAGGCCTTTGCTTTTGATGCAATCGTGTACATGTACTTACATGTCCAATTAGATTAACATAATTTTCCTGGTAGAAACTGTTGTTCTTTCTGCCGCTGATAATCTCCAATAGCATAATCCCAAAGCTATAAACATCAGACTTAATAGAAAATAATCCTTGCATTGCATATTCTGGAGACATATAACCACTGCAATCACACGACATTAAGAAAATTGTAAAAACTGAATTTAATTATGCCTTGGACCTCTCTCTCTGTCTCTCTCTCTCTCTCTCTCTCTCTTGTTGTGATACTTACTATGTTCCAACAACTCGATTTGTGTTTGCTTCGATTTGGTCCCCATCAAAGATTTTCGCCATACCGAAGTCTGATATTTTTGGATTCATGGTGTCGTCTAGCAATACATTGCTGGCCTTGAGATCCCTATGAATGATCCTTAGTCTTGAGTCCTGGTGAAGATATAACATCCCTCTAGTAATTCCCAAAATGATTTCAAAGCGTTTTCTCCAATCTACTGTAGACTTTTTGGCTTTATCTACACCACAAGTTGAATGTTCCACCGAATCAAGCATCAATCACAAAATACTTCACATGCCAAAAAAAAATTCTGTCCAGCAGATTTAAGGTGCATTTTGATGAAAAGGAAAAAAAATGTATCCAAGGGGAAGTTTAAGAATAGCGAACATACCAAAGATAAAAGAGTCCAAACCTCTGTTTGGTAAATATTCATATATTAACATCTTTTCTTCTTCTTGAATGCAACACCCCAAAAGCCTTACTAGATTCCTATGCTGTAGTCTTGCAATCAGTTTTACTTCGTTCTTTAATTCTTCTGTCCCTTGTCCTGAATTCTTTGATAGTCTTTTGACAGCTACTTCCTGTCCATTATGTAGCCGACCCTGAAATCAAATCATTTATTTTTAAAACAAGATTGTGAAATTCAAGCTAGTTTAATTGTTGCTCAAGAGCAATCCGAGCTTACTCAAGCCCATGCTACCCTGAAAGGCAACCTTCATAGTGGTCGGTATGCTTTCTTTTTTAAGGTTGAAAGAAGAGAGGTGTACATGCACTACCTTATAAACCGTTCCAAAGCCACCTTCTCCAAGTTTGTTAGCTAGAGAGAAGTTGTCTGTGGCCTCAACTATAGTGCTTAGATCAAAGAATTCAATATCCGAATTTGTCTCACTTTTGTTGATCTCTTTTTTGCTTGAAGATCCTTCATAGAACGGTGAACTAATGAAATTATTTGGCAAATTGTTTCTTCCTCTCATACCTGTCATTGAACACAAAAAACTTGAAGAAAGTCTGGTTGATGACCTATATGACATATCTTGCTATAAGGATCAGATTTTATTTCGAGTTAATAGTCTCACATTTGTAAACAAGATGACCCGCACGAATGTCATGATGTTATCCTAAACATTGCAATGTGAATCCTGATTTTGTATTGTGGTTGATGTTTCAACACTAATCATCAAACTATGCATCCTAGAGTCTCGCTTTATGTTTTTTGTTACTCGACACAAGCATAACTACTTTAGGATGGCTACTAACATGCAGCATTGATCTAACTTGTAGAACTTGATGAACCGGTGAAAGATTTCTACTCATTGGCACATAAGATTTGCACTATTAAGTTATGGTGTTGATGATAAGAATAATTTATTTACCTGTCCTCTTCTTCATGGCCAACCAATATACCAACGACAAAATGAGAAGCATTGCAGCGATGGATACTACCACAATCGTCACCAACCTTTTGTGATCAAAGCTCTTTGACTTCTTTGAGAATTGAGCTGAAAAAAAAAAGCTTCAATTGATCTGATAAGGCTCAAAGACAACTTATCTTCATAGTTGGCCATGGTGCAAACTAGCCCTACTTTGGTTCTTAAAATTTCTTTTTCGGTTTTGGTATGATTTTTGAAACTCTCAATGAGCAAAGAGTTTGAAAACTCCTCCATGACTTACCTCTCCTGTTGTAGTGCAGTTAGTTAAATACTAACATGATATTTTCACCTAAAACGTGGATTTTTTTTTGGATAGGTCATAAAGGTGGATTCAATGATTTAAAAGTTATTCTTAGTAGTCAAAAAATTTCTAGGGTCATTGTTAATATACGAAATCTGAAATACTTTCTACGGGACTTCTATAATAAGGCTCTATCACTAAGAATTCCAATTGCTAAAACTCAAGGGACTAAACAATTACTATTGGAGATTCAACATTAAAATTGATGTCATACCTAATTCAACTGCATCCACACGTATATACAAATCCTGGCTCCCATTCAAAAGTTTAATAGTATCTATCAAGTCCCCATACCAAGTGATGCAACCCCTTCCTGTACCATTAACATTAGCACTTGAGTACGCTGTGCAAGAGCAGTTCCTCAAGCACAACTCCATGCATGCTTTCATTCCCATACTTTTGTCCACATGTGCCATAGACGTGTCGGGGACCCTTGCACTTGTCATCTTTGCGAATCCCTCGCCATTTCCACACACGTGCCCCCCTCGCTTCCTCTTGCACCCTTTAGACCCATCGCTTGAGTACCCGTCATGTGCAGACTTGGGCTCAAACCCTGGAAGGCAGGTGCATTCAGACGAATCAGGACTATATGGGTCACAGTTACTGTACACACCGCACTTGTCATAATTGTCACACTTAAACTCGGGCGTGGACCAGTATACAATCCATTTTTGGTCCTTTTCGGGCCATGCGAGCCTTTCAATTACCCCAGACTCGTTCAATACAAACCTTGATAAAATTGAGTTGTTAACCGCATTGAACATCACATAGGCGTCATCATGATTGTCAACAAAACTAGCATTCAAGAGAAAATCATATTTCATCTCTGGGACGCCATTCCATCCAAGCCCAATCCATGGTCCGGTTCGCCATACCTTAATCGAACCATTGAAGAAGAACAACTGCGGCATCCCATTAGGATCCATTTTCGAGGAATACTCCCCGGTTCCCGGATCCTCACGTGACTTCCAGGATGTCAAGAACCGGTTCAAACCGGTCCTACGGTCCACCCCAAGTTTCATGTAAGGAATCATGGTATTTGTAGGATAATCAAAGCTTTGCCATGCAATAACCCTTTCCTTGTTACCTTGAACTTGAAGCAACACTAGGTTACCAGTATCCAAGAGCTGAGCAAACGCCGAGTTTGTGCCAATCGTGGTTGAAACATTGGTCGACCAGACCGGAACATCTCGATTTTCGTTGTGTAACACGAGATTTCCAGTACTGTCAATAGAGAGAACACCAGTGAAACCAGTGACTGGATTGTCTCTGTTTGCGACCCAAACTACTGTTTTCTCTGAAATATTGTACCAGATACCCACATATCGGTTGCTAGAACTGCCGGGGCTAAAAAACCCGAGCACGAAGGATCCTCCATTAGAGACTAACATGTCACCATCTTTGATAGGTTGAGTTGGGGTAATGATGTCTATGGAAGTGCAAGATCTGGATTTCAGAAGAATTAAAACGAAAAAAACCAAGATCTTTTCTGCAAGATACATGATCTATTCGATTGTTTTCTTTCAAAATGACCTCTCTATATACCAGCTTAGTGACAATGATAATTAAGGAAAAAACAATTCTTCGAGGAGACCGGCATAGTGACAATGACAAGAAAAATACTCTTCCTGTGGTGTCAATTCATGCAGACCGTGAAACTTAATGCAGATAGATAAAATAAATTGAGTTGGAATCTTAGTAATTTTTTGGGTCAAGTCATGAAAAATTTATTCTTTATGAATATCTTAATTTTAACGTGAATGATTTGTTTTTGACTGGGCTGAAGAGAAAATTAATTGAATTGTCCGTAAGTTAATTCAAATTCCCTTGACAATCAAAAAAAAATAAGGAAATAAATTAGGATATATTTTGACTCCAGATCAGTCAAAGTCAAAGATAATGCACAAAGTTAAGAATATAACGACAAGGAGTGTCTCTTTTGATTCTCCTTTCTTTCTGTTAGATTGATTTTCCAAATAATTTATACATAGGATATGTAGTTTCAAATGAGTAATGTTATTTCAACCTAAAAATGTGACATAATTTGTTGACCTAATAATATTTTTATTAGAATTATTGAATTAACATCAAGTTTTAATATTTAATAAGGTCCACATTCAATCCAAATGTCATAATAAATTAAGTCAATAAATTAAGTTCCAATAGCATTCACGAAAAGTTGTGAAAGCCTTAAAGCAAAGGAAAATGTCATTTGGACCTAAAAATTTGACATAATTTACTGAACTAATGACGTGGTTTTATTAAAACCATTGGATTAATACAAAGTTCCAATGTTTAATAGAGCCCACAGTCAATCTAAAAGTCATAGTGAATTAGGTCAGCAAATTAGGTTCCAATAGCATTACACTAAAGCAAAGTCTACATTCAAAAGTGAAAAGAAGGAGAATATATTTTATTAATAGACACCTATTTCATGCTATAATACTATGACTATTAGTAAAGTAATTAATGTAATTTGAGTTTGATTATATCCTAAATGTGATTTAGCTGTAATTATAATTGGTGAGAGCAAATATTGTCTTTAAAAAAATTATTCTATAACATAGCTTGAAGCATTCTATTGCCTTGTTCTTCCATTATAGAACTTCTGCACTAGCCTTGTTCTTCCATTATAGAACTTCTGCACTGCATAGTTTGGGATTTCTTTGGACATATAATTTATGCCTTCAAAATAAAAGAACAACAATTAAGTTTAAAACTCCACAGTTCTATTTTTTTAAATGGATACATTTGAATTAGGTAGGAAATCAATTTTCATGTTGATTTTTTCAATGATAGTCGTTTTCAACTTTAAGCTTGGTAGTTGGAAGTCTTAATCATGAGTTCAAAACTTGTCAAAGAGTTTGTACACCAAGAATGACATTAGGTTATGTGGTGGAGAATTTGACGTTGAATGGGGTAGCAAGTGGTTATAGAGGAGTTTTCTTGTTTATGTGTGTGACCACTTTGCATATCTTTCAATTCATCAATGTTCACAGTATATGGAAGTGGAAATTTTCAAGTAGTTGCCAACACAAGAAGACTAAATATTAATTAGAATTAATTGCACCGGATGTCCCTCAAAGTTTGGGGTTTAGTTCATTTTGATTCTAAATGTTTCAATTGTATTATTTTAATTCCTGAAATATTGAAAATATTCTTATGTGGTCTCTCAAACAGATAACATCAAAATTGCTAACAGATTGGACTAAGTTCAAATAATATTAAAATGTGTTGTACACTGAAGGTTTAAAGTTCATACTTGTGTATCACTCGATGCTCACTTCACTAAGCAGTGCGAGATTGACTCATAGCAAACATTTTGAACTAGGGCAGACCTATGTGTCCTAAGGATTGAGTGCAATAAGACTATTCATCACTTTCTGATAGTTCTCAAATTTTGATTAGCTAAACACCTTCTAGGAGCTTAGCTCTGGAGACGAGAACTTGTTTACAGAACCAATAAGGGGCCGAATGAAAAGACACCTATAGATACCACTTGCAATGAGTAAATAAGCCAGAGTCCATGATGTTGTGAAACTTTAACGAGCTTAAACCGCAGTGAGAGTGACACCTTTCACAGAATCAACTCCCACATAAGCTGATGACTCGCCTGGACCATTGTTTGCTCTCTTGAAATAAACGCGAGATGGTTTGGAGAAGGAAATATTGTTTCATGAGAAAGCAAGAAAGCTACCTCTGACATGTTAGGCCGATCAACAACAAATTCTTGCACACATAAAAACCCAATGTGAATGCATCTCAAAACTTCATGAGCCTGATATGACTTGCCCAATGATGAATCAACTACATCCAAGGCTCTGCTTTTTTCCCACAGATTCCAAACCTGACACAACATCAAACATTCTTCAGGTAAATAATCAAAAAGCAAAGCTTCTCTTGGAATGCAATTTGTTTGCATTTACTTACATGTCCAACCAAAGTAAGAGAATGCTCTTGGTAGTAACTATTGTTCTTCCTGGCACTAATGATCTCTTGTAGCATAACTCCAAAGCTATAAACATCAGACTTAATATAGAGAATAATCTTTCTATTGCTTACTCTGGTGACATATAACCACCGCAATCACACAAAGTTAAGTACATTCTTAAAACTAAGTTTTATTCTTTCTGGGTCCTTTCTCTCGCGTTTTCTCTCTTCCCTCTGGCTGTGATACTTATTATGTTCTAACTACTTTATTGGTGTTTGCTTCAATTTGGTCCCCATCAGAAATTTTTGCCATACCAAAGTCTGAGAGTTTGGGATTCATGGTGGCATCTAGCAGTACATTGCTGGTTTTTAGATCCCTATGGATGATCCTTAGTCTTGAGTCTTGGTGAAGATATATCATCCTTCTAGTAATTCCCAAAATGATTTCAAAGTGTTTTCTCCAATTTACCAGTGCCCTTTTTTCTGTATCTGCATAACAATTTGAAAGTTGCAATAATGCATTTCGGGTGACTAATACACTTGACATGTTTAAAATATTTTTTGTTCAATGATTTACTTCTAAGTAATTTCAAAATATTACGGAAACAAAATGAACAAAAGTGGAGTTTTAAGAGCAGTGCACATACCAAAGTTGAAAGAGTCCAAACATTTGGTTGGCAAATATTCATAGATTAACATCTTTTCTTCTTCTTGAATGCAGCAGCCCAAGAGTCTCCCAAGATTTTTGTGTTGTAGTCTGACAGTCAGTTTCACTTCATTCTTCAACTCTTCTACTCCTTGTCTTGAATTCTTTGATAGCCTTTTGACAGCTATTTCTTGTCCATTGTTTAGCCCACCCTGAAATTATAGATCGCAAAATTCAGGCTCGTTAAAATATTGTCCAAGTGAAATCCTGGCTAACTCAAGCCCATCCCACCCTGCATCGCCGTTCATAAAGGGCGGTTTACTGTCTTTTTACTTTCCTTCTGAATGAAGACAGTTATGATGCATATATGTTACACACTATTGAAAGGAAGTCATACAAAATTTTGAGGGAGGCTACCTTGTAAACTGTGCCAAAACCTCCTTCTCCAAGTCTATCAGAGACAGAAGTTTTCTGTAGCAATAACTACAGAACTAAGATCAAACAATTGTAAATCTGTGTTTGTCCCACTTTCGTTGATCTCTTTTTCCCCTGAAGGTCCTTCAGAGAATAGGGAACTATTACGTCGAATTGGAAATTTTGGACTTCCTCTCTTACCTGTCATCAAACACGGTTAAACACAAGTCTGCAATAAATGCTAGTTGATCACCAATAACATGTGCTCTATTAAACTATAGTCATACTGATAAGAATAACATGTTTTACCTTTTCGCTTCTTCATGGCCAATGCATACACCAAGGACAGTAAGAGAAACATTGCAGTGAAGGATACTACGACAATTGCCACCAACTTTTTGTGATGCAAGCTCTTCGACTTTTTTGAATACAGAGCCGGAAAATTAAAGAAACAGTGAAAGAAAATAACTGATTGATTTGATAAAGGCTTAGAGTTCAAATAATTTTTTTGATAAGGCTCAAAAACTACTTATCTTCATAAAAAATTGGTGCAAACTAACCCAAGATTGCGGTTTCCAAGCTTATAAAATAAAATGGTTTTAATTCTCAAAAATCAAGATAAAAATCCCACTAGAAATCAGTTATAACCTGTGTTTAGCAAAACCAAAAAAATGATAAAAAGTCGTAATAAAGATCTAAAATCAACCATTGAAATAGAAAGAATAATCAAAATTTTAGAATTTAGCCCAAGTCCCCTGGGATAATTAAGCGGAATAAAGAAAATCGAAACACAACTCATTGTGTTAACCCATGAAACTTTTTTGAATGTCACATGTCCACCTTTTCTTTGAGTGCACTTATTCTCAGAGTGTTTGGCTTCAGCTACAGAACATGTTCACCCAAACTTGCCAACCCAAGACATGGTTGGTGTTTATTGCTTGGGCTGCTCAAAATTGGAATTGCAAATCTATATTGACAGTGTTGCAGAAATTAAGACTCCAAGCCACAGTGTATTGCCTTTGCAGAGAAAGAAACAACAGGTTATTTAGGAATGAATTTAAAGATCCTGAATCAACTCTGCACAGCATTTTGCAAATCATCAGGGATAGGATGGTGTCCTTGAAATTTACAAACTCCTATCAAAATCAACAAGTGACTCAACAGTGGTAATTACCAACCCATTGTGTTAAGCCATGAAACTTTTTTGAATATGCAAACCTCTGTTCATAGAGGCCTTTTGTCTTCTCTGTTTCCTATTGAGTCAGATTCTACTGAAAGTACCAGCTCAAGGCCGGCACTTTCTTTAGAATTCCAAACTCTTGTAAAGTTGTTTCTCTTTTGGGTTTCTTTCTTTTGTAACGGGTGGATGCATACTGTCATGTAAGCATCATCCTCTATTTTGACTCGTTAATTTCTTTGAATGAATATTGTTTACCTTCCGAAAAAAAAAATTTTTTTGATCAATATAATGACAAGAAAATAAATAAGCGGAATAAAGAAAATTGAAACATAACTCGACATCAAAATTTACGTGGTTCAGCAAAATTACTTTGCCTATGTCTAGGAGGCGTGATTCTCCCTTATTTACTGTTGAGAAAAAATGGGTATAATGGTACAAGTCTCACCACTTAAATTTAAATCACAAACCCAAGCCCTTAACTTCCTTGTATAACCCACTCAACCTTATCCTCTCAAATCCCCATAAAGAAACCTCTCGTACTTTCAACAAGAGAATGAAAATTGAACTAATGCAATTTTTAGGATGCTTTAAACCGGACGTACCCATGCCTATTTATAGGCATTTGATGAGGCGGTTTTGTACAAGGAATATATGATAGAAGTTACTTTGGATCTGCTCCACAAGGTCGTAACTTATAACAACTAAGCTCTAGGGACAAAATGTAATGTCTTTCTACTGATACTACTTGTCATGAGTAAATAGTACACAGTCTACAATGGCGTGAGCCATTAACGAGCTTCAACCGTAGATAGAGTGACATTATTTATCGAAGTATCTCTCACACAAGTTGGTGATGCGCCTGGACAGGTATTTTCATTTTTGAAAATAAACGCCGGTTGGTTTGGAGAAGGAAGTGTTGTTTCATAACAAAGCATAAAAGCTACTTCTGACATTGTAGGCCGATCAGTAGCAAATTCTTGCACGCATAGTAGCCCAATGTGAATACATCTCAGCACTTCATGGGCTCGATAGGACTCGGCCAATGATGAATCAACCATATCCAAGGCTCTGCTCTCTTTCCACAGGTCCCAAACCTGATAAAAAAATTAAACATTATCTTCAGGTAGGTAGTCAAACTGTAGTGCTTCTCTCTAAGAAAAGCAAGAAAGCTGCACACAAGATAGTTAATTTAACTCCAACATTTCCTGTTTCACTTCAAGTCTGATCATCTTAATTTTTTGGTTTTTAAAAACTGCAAATGCAATGTGATTCATGGAATTAAACAATTTATGAAATAGAATTTTCAATAACAAAAAGAAAAGTCGAGGTCTTTGCTTCTGATGCGATCGTGTACATGTATTTCATGTCCAAATTCTTGTGGCACCCCTTTGAAAAAAAAAACTTACGTGTCCAATTAGATTAACATAATTTTCCTGGTAGAAACTGTTGTTCTTCCTGCCACTGATGATCTCCAATAGCATAACTCCAAAGCTATAAACATCAGACTTAATAGAAAATAGTCCTTCCATTGCATACTCCGGTGACATATAACCACTGCAATCACACGACATTAAGAAAATTGTAAAAACTAAGTTTAATTCTCTCTCTCTCTCTCTTTCTCTCTCTCTCTTACTTACTATGTTCCAACTATTCGATTTGTGTTTTCTTCGATTTGGTCCCCATCAAAGATTTTTGCCATACCGAAGTCTGATATTTTTGGATTCATGGTGTCATCTAGCAATACATTGCTGGCTTTTAGATCCCTATGAATGATCCTTAGTCTTGAGTCCTGGTGAAGATATAACATTCCTCTGGTAATTCCCAAAATGATTTCAAAGCGTTTTCTCCAATCTACCATAGACTTTTTTGCATTATCTGCAACACAAGTTGAATGTTCCACCGAATCAAGCATCAGTCACAATATACTTCACATGCCAAAAAAAAATTATGTTCAGCAGATTTTAGGTGCATTTTGATGAAAAGGAAGAAAAAAAATGTATCCAAGGGGAAGTTTAAGAATAGGGAACGTACCAAAGATGAAAGAGTCCAAACCTCTGTTTGGTAAGTATTCATAGATTAACATTTTTTCTTCTTCTTGAATGCAACACCCCGAAAGCCTTACAAGATTCCTGTGCTGTAGTCTTGCAATCAGTTTTACTTCGTTCTTTAACTCTTCTATCCCTTGTCTTGAATTCTTCGATAGTCTTTTGACAGCTACTTCCTGTCCATTATGTAGCCGACCCTGAAATCAAATCATCTATTTTTAAAACCAAATTGTGAAATTCAGCCTAGTTTAATTGTTGCTCAAGAGCAATCCGGGCTTACTCAAGCCCATGCTACTCTGAAAGATAACCTTCATAGTGGTGTGATATGCTTTTTTTTTTTTTAGGTTGAAAGAAGAGAGGTGTACATGCACTACCTTATAAACCGTTCCAAAGCCACCTTCTCCAAGTCTGTTAGCTAGAGAGAAGTTGTCTGTGGCAGCAACTATAGTGCTTAGATCAAAGAATTGAATATCCGAATTTGTCTCACTTTTGTTGATCTCTTTTTGGCTAGAAGATCCTTCATAGAACGGTGAACTAATGAAATTATTTGGCAAATTGTTTCTTCCTCTCATACCTGTCATTGAACACAAAAAACTTGAAGACAGTCTGGTTGATGACCTATATGACATGTCTTGCTATAAGGATCAGACTTTGTTTCGAGTTAATAGTCTCGCATTAGTAAACAATATGACTTCCATGATGCAGGCGGTTGATGTCTAACACTAAGAAACAAATACCAGCACGAATGTTGTGATGTTATCCGAAACATTGCAATGTGAATCTTGATTTTGTATTGTGGTTGATGTTTCAACACTAATCATCAAACTATGCATCCTAGAGTCTCGCTTTATGTTTTTGTTACTTGACACAAGCATAACTACTTTAGGATGGTTACTAAAATTTAGCATTGATCTACCTTGTAGAACTTGATTTATACTCATTTGCACAGAATATTTGCACTATTAAATTATGGTGATGATGATAAGAATAATTTGTTTACCTTTCCTCTGCTTCATGGCCAACCAATAGACCAACGACAATATGAGAAGCATTGTAGCGATGGATACTACCACAATCGTCACCAACCTTTTGTGATCAAAGCTCTTTGACTTCTTTGAGAATTGAGCTGAAAAAAAAAAAGCCTCAATTGATCTGATAAGGCTCAAAGACAACTTATCTTCATAGTTGACCATGGTGCAAACTTTGGTTCTTAAAATTTATTTTTCTGCTTTGGTATGATTTTTGAAACTCTCAATGTGCAAAGAGTTTGAAAATTGTTGAAGTGAAAGATTTTTGAACTGGCTCACATAAACAAGAAAACTCCTCTCCTGTTGTAGTACAGTTTGTTAAATGCTAACATGATATTTTCACCTAAAAGTCATCCTTAGCAATCAAAAAATGTTGATATATGAAAGCTGAAATACTTTCTATGGGGCTTTTATCATAAGGATTTATCACTGAGAATTCCGACCACTACAGCTTAAGGAATTAAACAATTATCTTTGGAAATTCAACATTAAAATTAATGTCATACCTAATCCTGATGCATCCACACGTATATACAAATCCTGGCCCCCATACAAAAGTTTAATAGTATCTATCAATTCCCCATACCAAGTGATGCAACCCCTTCCTGTACCATTAACATCAGCACTTGTGTATCCTGTGCAAGAGCAGTTCCTCAAGCACAACTCCATGCATTCTTTCATGTCGATACTTTTGTCCACATGTGTCATAGACGTGTCGGGCACCTTTGCACTTGTCACCTTTGCGAATCCATCACCATTTCCACACACGCGCCCCCCTCGCTTCCTCGTGCACCCTTTAGACCCATCGCTAGAGTACAAGTCACGTGTGGACTTGGGTTCAAACCCTGGAAGGCAGGTGCACTCAGAAGAACCAGAACTATATGTGTAACAATTACTATATACACCGCATATGTTATAATTGTCACACTTATATTTGGGCGCGGACCAGTATGTAATCCATTGTTTGTCCTGTATGCGCAGCCTTTCAACCACCCCAGACTCGTTCATTACAAGCCTTGTTAAAATTGAGCTGCGGTCCACATAGTAGGCCTCGTCTTGATTGTCAACATAATTAGCATTCAAGAGCAAATCATCTTTCATCCCTAGGACACCATTCCATTCATGCCCAATCCATGGTCCGGTTCGCCATACCCTAACCGAACCATTGAAGAAGAACAACTGCGGCATCCCATTAGGATCCATTTTCAAGGAATACTCCCCGGTTCCCGGATCCTCACGTGACTTCCAGGATGTCAAGAACCGGTTCAGACCGGTCCTACGGTCCACCCCAAGTTTCATGTAAGGAATCATGGTATTTGTAGGATAATCAAAGCTTTGCCATGCAATAACCCTTTGCTTGTTACCTTGAACTTGAAGCAACATTAGGTTACCAGTATCCAAGAGCCGAGCAAATGCCGAGTTTGTGCCAATCGTGGTTGAAACATTGGTCGACCAGACCGGAACATCTCGATTTTCGTTGTGTAACACGAGATTTCCAGTACTGTCAATAGAGAGAACACCAGTGAAATCAGTGACTGGATTGTCTCTGTTTGCAACCCAAATTACTGTTTGTTCTCCAATATTGTTGTACCAGATACCCACATATCGGTTGCTAGAACTACCGGGACTAAAGAACCCGAGCACGAAGGATCCTCCATTAGAGAATAACTTGTCACCATCTTTGATAGGTTGAGTTGGGGTAATGGTGTCTATGGAAGTGCAAGATCTGGATTTCAGAAGAATTAAAACGAAAAAAACCAATATCTTTTCTGCAAGATACATGATCTGTTCGATTGTTTTCTTCCAAAATGACATTTCTATATACCAGCTTAGTGAGGAAAAACTATTCTTCGAGTAGACCGGCATAGTGACAATGACAAGAAAAATAGTCTTCCTGTGGAGTCAATTCATGCAGACTGTGAAACTTAATGTAGATTGACGAAATAAATGAGTGTATATTTTGACTCCAGATCATGCGAAGTCAAAGAAAATGCACAAAGTTATGAATATAATGACAATGAGTGTCTATTGATTATCCTTTCTTTCGGTTAGGTTGATTTTCAAAATAATTTATATATTGGATATGTAGTTTTAATGGGTTTTTCGAATTAGTTTATAGTTCTTTTACATGAAGTTATGAATAGGGGTGTAAGTCCAGCTGGTTGGGCGGATTGAAGAGTTAACAATAGTCCAATCCTAGTTATATAATTCTTAATTCTAACTCTATCTCAACCTAATATATTGAACCCGAGGATTGCCCAAATTTAATTCAGTCAAGCTCAGGTTGAATTCACATTACGTAATGGCAAATTTTGAGTTAAAATTTGGGTTGGGTTTGAGTTACGTAATTCGGACTAATTTCTATTAAAATTTGAGTTGGGTTCATTCAAATCCAAAATCGGTTTGTTATTCTAAACCTAGAACATACTACATAGTATTCACCTAAAGTAACAATCAACAACTTTAATCAAATATTTAACATAGAAACCATAGTATTTGAAACATAAAAATCAATGTTTTAACATAAAGACATAATAGCCAAATTTTTAACATAAAATTGAACCAGAAGAGTGATCCTTTGCGTTTTAACTTGTAAGTTATATTGCTATATTAATTAATATATTTATTTTTAAATATGTTCGGGTTGAACCCGATTTATATATTTGGATAGAGCCCGGTAACCCGAAGCCTCAACCTAGGTATTGCCCGAATTCAATTCGAGTTAGTGTTTTTCTACCCAGGTCCAACTCAAGTTTTAAAAACCTCAACTCAAGTCCTGTTTTTCTCGAGTTGAATTTGGGTTGGTCCACCCCAAATTGCACCCCTATTTGTGAAAGTCTTAGGCTCTCAAAGCAAATTCTACATTCAAAAGTAAAAAGAAAGAGAATATATTTTATTAATAGACACCTATTACATGGTATAATACTATGAATACTTAGTAGAACAATTCTATCTGAATCTAAAAAATTAACCTAATTTATTGATATAATAATGTTTCAAGTAATAAAGTACCAATGAAGCAGTCAAAGAGTTACCGGCACAACACTATTGGACCACCTCACTACCACATCATTAAGTTATAATAAATTATGTCAATTTTTTAGGTCTTAATAGAATTTTTTTTTTTAAATAGGTCTTAATAGAATTACTCATACTATTATGCATAAAAGTGTATATTCACACGTTGCGACGCTTTAGAAACACATTTAACACGAAGCATCGTAGTGAGCAGCAAACAAATTATTTACTAGATTCTTTTTTTGGGGGGGGGGAGAAACACAATTCTTGTATCTTGAATATTTAGAACATTTTGAAGATATTTGAGTTTGACTGTATTTGTGCATAACACAGTCAAACAAAATATTTAATTTGAGTTTCATTATATTTTGAATGTGATTTCACTGCAATCTACCGCACGTCAATTTATCAAAATTGGTAAAAGTAAATATTGTCTGAAAAAAAATATTCTGTAACGTACCTTGAAGCATTCTATTTCTTCCATCATAGAACTTCTGCACTAACATTTTATTTTCCATCTCTCTTTTTAAGATCTCTTAGACAGTGGCATAGTTTGGGATTTTTTTGGACATAGAATTCAACAATGACACGTGAGAACAAAGGTATGGTACTGAAAGCATGCCAGGAAATGAGCTTGAGGAACTACTCTTGTACAAGGTAAACAAGTGTGCTAATGTTAATGCCGGAGAAAGCGGTTGCATGCTTGACTTGTTATGGGGATTTGATTCCGGTTGATTTTTTCAATGATGGTTGTTTTCAACATTAAGTTTTGGCTGGAGAAAGTGGTTGCATGCTTGACTTGTTATGGGGATTTGATGGATCACTAATGCTATTGGGACATAAATTAGGAACATAATTTGGGGACTTAATGCATTATGACCATTGGATTGATAGTGTTAGAACCCAGTAATAATTTAATGTTGGGACCCACTGACAATCTAATGGCCTCAATCATTAAATTCTCAAATTATGTCATAAAATTATGTCTCAATTTAATAGATACATTTGAATTAGATATGAAATCAATTTTCCTGTTGCTTTTTTCAATGATGGTTGTTTTCAAAATTAAGTTTTGGTAGTTGGAATTCTTAATCAATGGTCCTAACTTTTAATTGCCCCAAAAATTGTCAAAGGGTTTTACACATTTTGTATAGCAAGAACGACATTAGGTTATGTGGTGGAGAATTTGAAGTTGAATGGGGTAGCAAGTGGTTATAGAGGAGTTTACTTGTTTATGTGTGTGACCACTTTACATATCTTTCAGTTCATCAATGCTCATATTTCATGGAAGTGGAAATTTCCAACTAGTGGTCAACACAAGAAGAGTAAATGCACAAAAGGTGAGTTAGTTTTTCAATTTCGAGACCTACGAGGGGATCCGAAGGCTAGATGGTTCGACCATGTACATAATTAGGGTTAGGGTCATTAGTGATGTATTTGGTCCAATTAGGCCCATGGTCCAATCCATAGGCCTGTCAATTTTATTTTATTTTAAAAAAAAAAACAAAAAAAATTGATTTGGGTTAGTTTAAAAAGGTCCATCTGACCTTAGCAAGCATATTGAACAACGCAGACCTCGATGTCTAAAATGTTGAGTCTACTAACTCCAAAAATATACAATCTGCAGGGGAATGAACCTTTAAGGAGCTTCAACTGTAGTTGGAATGATATCATTTACAGAAACAGCTCCCACCCGAGCTAATGACACATGAAAGTTATTTTTGACATGGTAAGCCGATCAACAACAAATACTTGCACGCATAGTAATCCAATGTGTATACATCTCAACACTTTATGAGCTTGATATGACTCACACAATGATGAATCAACTACGTGCAAGGCCCTACGTTCTTTCCATAGGCCCTAAACTTGATACAACATCACATATCATTTGGAGGTCAATAATCACATAGAAATGCCTCTTGCTTTTTTTGTCTTTTTGTTTCACTTCAACTCCAATCATCCTAATTTTCTTATTCTTAAAACTGCTCGTCATGTGAAAGTCATGGTTTTCAACAATTTACGGAATAAAATTTTCTATAATTAACGGTGAAGTAAAAGTATTGGCTTTGATGCATTTGTTTACATGTAAGTACATGTTCAATTAAATTAAGAGAGTTTTCTTGGAGTAACCGTTGTTCTTCTTGTCAGAGATGATCTCTAATAGCATAAGCCCAAAGCTCAAAACATCAGACTTAATATGGTGATTGTGGCGGGGATGGTATTTGAGGTTTTGTGATGGAAAACGGCCATTAATGTTGAACTAATGATGGTTGGGCTTTTTGGCATGGTATAGGTGATGGAGGAAGTCATGATGGGATTGGATGGTCTCACTTGACAAAGTATGCCCGTGTATGCCCCCACTTTATTTCTTCCCTCCACCTTCTATGTTAGATTTTAACCAGTGATCTACAGGCTATAGGATGACAAAATTGGTGGTAGGTGTCACGTAATGGTGAAATGGTTATGAGGTGGAAGTGAAAGATATAGTGGTCAATGAGTGTTGCTGATGGTGGCAGATTTTGTGCTGATGGTGATGCAGTTTGTGATGAATTGGTGTGGAGTGGTAATGGTGTGTGGATGTAGTACTGGTGATGATAGGGTGGTGGTGGCAGTGTTGAGATGACAATGGGGAATGATGCTGGCAGCAATGGTTGAGGTTGTTGTGGTGGTGGTCGTGGAGTGTTGGAGGTGATGGTTTGAGGTGGCTGTGGAGTATTGGAGGTGATGGATTGAGGTGACTGTGGAGTGGTGGTGATAGCGAAATTTTTCCCTTTTGTTTTCTTATGTTATTTCTGCTTTGACTTAATGTGATAAAAGAGAAACTATATTATGTGCTCACCAGACATCACTTATAAAATATTATACATTTTCAATCAGGGTGGAGCCACATAGGGACTAGGGTGGGCACTCCCCCTCCCCCCCACTTTTTTGGACTATCTTTGATGAAGACTCATAAAATTATTTAATACATTTTGTTTGCCCCCTAAATTTTTAAAAATTTCTATAATAGTTCTACTCTTTTTTTCCAGTCAATTAGTGGTTCACGGTTACTCTAAAATAAATATTTTATTTTTAGATTAAGTAAATCAGTTGTAACCACCTTGATCTATTGTATATTAACCAAAAGACAATACTTCTCTTTATCTAACATAGTGTTCGCTATTTTTTAAGAATAATTTTTAGTTTCTATTTGTTATTTTTTTATAATAGTAGTCTATAACCTAATAAAACATGATTGCACACTACAAAAAAAATCATTTTTTGCGACGAATTTTTTCGTCGCTAAATTTAAAAAAATCGTCGCAAATTGTTTTTTGCGACGTTTTTTTTTTCGTCGCATGTTCGTCGCAATAGCCTCGTCGCAGAAAGTATTTTGCGACGCAATTTTATTTTCATCGCAAAAAAAAAATTGCGACGAAAAAAAAACGTCGCAAAAAACTAAAAAAAACGTAGCAAAAATCTATTCCACCAGCGTAAAAAAATAATTAAATTAATATTTAGCGACGAAAAAAAATCGTCGCAAATACTTTTTTACATAAATAAAAAATTTTAAAAAAATAATTAAATTAATTTTAGCGACGAAAAAAAATCGTCGCAAATACTTTTTTACATAAATAAAAATATTTTAAGCTAGCTATTTCGAATATGTAATTTCTCTAAAAGATCGATAATAATTTCAACTAGCTTTTGCAATTGAATTTACTATTTTAGATTTTATTTCGGCTAAATAAAAATTGAATTTACTATTTCATAATAATTTTGTTTTGAGTCTTAATTTTTGTCATTGTTGAACTTTTTTTTTTTGTATCACTAGTGCGTTATGTTCAGTTATATTTTACCCTCCCCACATAAAAATTCCTGACTCCGCTCCTGTTTTCAATTAAGCTCCATCACTTTTGAAGTTGTCAGACTTTTTTTTATAAAAAAAATCAAGGACGAATCTCACTTTAAGCCTCGAAAGATCTATTGATTCTCAATTAGCACCCTCAAAAATTTTAAAAATCTCAATTTACATTCTCAATGCTATGAATTAGTAGCAATGTGGACTTGGTCATGATTGTCGTTCAGTTTTCTGTCATACATTAAAACACGTGACATGTAAGTGCTTCGAGCATGAGAATGGGATAAGTCTATTGTTGCAGATCAATTTGACACCGTTTTGTGTATCAAAAAGAAAATTTCATTAATTTGATAGAGCATAATCCTATCATGTGCAACTCACATGAGGCGCAAACAATTTATGAATTTACACATAAGCCCATACCCGACGAGGAGTCTCGCTCGTGTAATTACAAATAAAGGACCACACCAGGTCCAAAAAAAAGAATGCAATATATTTATGAATTAAAACCTACCATCGCTTGATTCTGGAAAGGGTGGAGCAGATAGAAGCTTACTTTGGATCTGCTGCACAAGATTGTAACTTATAACAACTTAGCTCTAGGGACAAAATGTAATGTCTTTCTAGTGATACTACTTGTACTTGAGTAAATAGTACACAGTCTGCAAATGGCGTGAGCCTTTAACGAGCTTCAATCATAGATAGAGTGATATTTATAGAAGTAGCTCCCACACGAGTTAGTGATGCACCTGATCAAGTGGCTGTGTAGTATTGGAGGATATGGCTGGCAGTGGTTGTGGATGAGTGGTGATGGTGAGTGTTATAGATTTGAGGCGTAAATGAATTGAAATAAAAAAAAAATTAAGTCTACCATAGAAATTTTAAAAATTATCCACCAAGCATATACAATATTCAGTTACAAAGGTTATCGATGGGTAACAGAAGATGAGTTGTAAACTTAGATATCCTGAGTTCGAATCTTGATGAATTTTTTGGACCAGGGCATGCAAGATTTATCCCTCATGAATACTCTAGTTCCGACATAGATGATCTGTTTCTGATCGGACAAAAGAAGGGGTTAATAAAAGTGCGAGTGCGTAAGCTAACTCGAACACTTCTGTCCATTGAACCCAAAAAAAAAAAACAACAGAAGATCAATGAGTTAGTACTAGTCCTAGTCCAAGGCAAGAACTACTCTATTCAATTTCTCTTTAAATGCTCTATTCTATCTTCAACCTGAGAATACATTACTGTATATAAACAACTTTCATTGAAGCTAAATCCAAAAATAACAAGGCACCTATGTTCAAGAGAGAGC